>JAJOOH010003123.1:0-27046 GCA_029582605.1 Solanum gracilifrons
ATTGATACTATTATTCTATCCCATACAAAATTTACAAACAATTAAGTATCAGACACACAACAATGTATACCAAACTAACTTTATCATAAATTAACAATTAAAAAATGTAGTCAGAATTGAAAACATAACATTTTTCATTTATTGCATCATAAAATAGTAACCTAAAAGTACTTCATAAAGTATCAAATTTGAGAATTATTAGACATGAAGCATAAAAGTACTTCTAAAAAACAAGTATCAAGAATCTTTCGGGAAGAAAGTACATGTTCTTCTATTGTGACCTTCCTGTCCACAACAGTTCGTGTTTGTGGTAATTTTTTCATCTGGATTTTTCTTCCTCTTTTTTCTTGGCCTTCCAGACATTTTTTCGTATCTTGGTAGCAAGACGACTTCTTCCAAAACACATTTCGAAGCTATCCAATCACTTTTGTCTAGCATTGATTCTATTAGAACTGCATATGTGTTTGTTAATGCATCATGTTTATAGTAATCAGAGCAGTAGGGGTGTACATCTCTCAAAATGTACATGATACTTTATTGTATCCAATGAACACAATACGCACACCTATCCTTCTTAATTAATACATTAACAACCAGAAGTAACTCAAAATGAACTTGATACCTAACACCTACAATTGCACGTAACGCATGTTATTTGTGTATCATGATCAACATAATAGCAAATAAATTATAAAAAAATAAAGAATGTTATAAGATTGAAGTATTTATCAGATCTTTTAACTCTAAAATTGAAGCTATGTTTTATTTTGTATTTTGCCATTACAGCCATTAAAGTTGTCTTAGCCTTGTACAATTGCTTCACTTCCACATTAGAAACATTTGTATCTGATATATAATTTTTCACCTCCACTTCTGGTATGTAATAGGAATCACAAATTTTCGATTCAACAATGCTTAGAGCCTTTGCGTCCCTTTTTCCACCTTCAACACACACAATTGCACCTGTTGTTGCATCAAAATTTTGTATCTTTTCATCACTTTTATCCGATGTATCAATGCATAGTGGATACATACCGAATCCTACCTCATGTTTCTTCACTTCTATGTACAATTTCACCTCATAACTTTTCGAATACACAATGGAGATGAATTACCTTTTACGACGTATCTGATCTCCATTTTTTTTTTTGATTCATCAACATTCAATTCTACTGCATGCTGAATTAAGATTAACGAACGAAATATTTTCTCCAACCACTATGCCATCACTTCTGTATCGCTCGTATCTAACATCACTTTCCCATATTCCTGAATGCCTTAACAAGATCGAAATATTCATTACAAATCTTCACCAAAAAATACACTGGAATTTTTTTTGAATCAACCTTCTAGAGCTTTTCGAAAAACAGGAAGAAAGAATTTCAAAATTTGAAATTTGAAATTTGAAATTTTAGTTCAGTAATCGTTTTTATGAATGACTGATTTGTAGATGAAAGAAACGTATGCGTGAATTGTGGCAGTCAATTTTATTTCTGTTTTAAATTCCTTATTTAACGCACTAAACTGATAAAATCCCTTTTTTAACGCACTGAATTGATAATTACAGCTTTTAAATTAAAGTATCTGCTCGCATAATAAAGTATCCGCAAGACAATAAAATAAAGGGAATTTTGTAATTTATGAAAGAGTAGGAATAGGAAGTAATTTGTTTATTACACTATGTGCTTTGTATAATTTATACTAAAAAAAATTCCCAACATAAATCATTTCAGCCTTGGACCTAAGACGTTGGGCCATGACCCAATGGTAATACTCTTTGACTAGCAATCAATTTGAGGATCGCTATTTAGGTTATAATTAAGTCTATAAATTTTCGTAAGTTTAGCCAATTCAAAAGTCAAGTTTTACAAATTGTTTAAATTTGGCTTGGTTATTAGCATATGTCAAATTTCAGATATTTTTCTTTAAAGCCTCATCTATTGTAAACATGAAGTCTCAATTTCATTTATTCCTTATTTTTCCAAAATTATTTTATACAATATAAGAATTGTAGGAATTAACTAAATACTAACATAAAAATTAAGATTTTTTTGTTTCCCATATGGATGTGGATGTAAATCTTTAAACAAGCGACTGCCTATATATTAAATGATGTTATACAAATAGGCTATTCTATGAAATTGGTACGTAGGCGGTAGGACTATGATGATGTTCACCCTCTTCTTCTTCTTACAAAAATATGCAATGCATAATATGCTATGTTTAATACAACAAATCAAATAATCAATAAAAAAATAATATCAAAAGAATTAATCTAAATATTAAATATTATTATTTACTTGCACTTAATAAAAATCTTAATTTTAATTATCAGATTTCGATCATTAAGTAAATATAACTTTTTTAAAAGATTGAATTCTAATCACCCAATATTTTAACCATTAAGGGGTCGTTTGGTAGGGAGTATTAGGGGACATAGTCCATGTATTAGGTATGGTGTTATTTAGTACTATATTTGATAGGAATTTTGGGCCTATGTATAACTAATCCATGGGTTAGTTATACACCCTACATGGTATTATAGGATGTATACTAATACCTTCCATTTGGTGGTATTAGTAATGCATATGATTTAATACCATGGGATTAGTCTATGTAAAGACAAAAATATCCCTCAAATCCTTATAACCATTTTTTTTTATGTTATATTTTATACAAATTTTATTATTTAGAGAGAGTTGTTTGTTGCTAAATAAATCTAATACAAGTCGGAAAAAAATCAAATACAAGTCCATACAATATTTGAATTATGAATTGCTTAATATTTACTAATTGAAAAAATAAATATATCACCATATGATATTTGTATTAACTCACTTAAAGGACCATAAATGTATGCATCGACCATTTCTATATTTTCTTTCATAAGCTACTAGATATATCGAAGATATATTTGAGACCTACCGTAGCAACGAATGAATATATAAGAGTGTGTGTATGTTTATAGGATGGCAGAACAACATATATTCTTTGGCATATGTTGTTACATATATATGTCAAAGAATAAGAGTGTGTTTTTGGTTGAATTAAAGGTATAAAGATACAACTATTTTATTTTTTATTGAAATTGACTTTGTATTTTAAATAATTTATAAAATTGTATACATATTAAAATTAGAATTTGCAATTTTATTGTGTAAATGTAGACGGTTTATTCGGTTTTACTATTAGTTATTGTCTTTTCGGCTTTGAAAGTAAATTATTTATTTTTTAAAAAATTAGAAATTGATGTTTTGTGAGATAAATTTATTAAGATGATAATTATTTATCTTCAAATAATTCAAGTGAGAAAATAGAAAGCATGGAAACAAAATTGTGCTTATCCTATATAGTTCAAGGGCCACAAAAAAATAACATTGGTCGGTAGTTATGTACCTTGACCCAATTACATGAAATAGAAAATCTCATAATAATTCAAGGATCTAATTGGAAATAAGCTTTTTGTAGAGTTTTAAAACAAACACTAGATTAGATAGGAAGCAATGAACCAAACACAGGATAAAAAATAATTCATGCAATGCTAATCCCTACATTACTAATCCCTGCGCTATTAATTTTTGTACCAAACGACCCCTAAGTGCATTGTTGTAATGCTACAACCACTTAGTGAATTTTAGTAAATAAAAATGATGAAGATCTGCGATAAAATCGTAATATCATTATGTTATAAAATAATATATTGTGGATGTCCACTACATCAAGAAGTTACTCCATTACTTTCCTCCATTATGAAGATAACCATAACCTCCATAACCTCCACATTTATAACCATTATTCTTGTAACCTTTCACCTCTATAACCTCCCCATTATATTCATGTTAATGCCATGTTTATGACTAACCTTTTGTATGCCTCTATGTTACACTATAAATAGAGGCATAAGGGTTCATATTGGATACACTTGAAGATTTGGTGAACACTTGAAAGAAAGAAAGTATCTCATATTGTTCCTCTTGTCTTATATTCTTCTTGTCTTCATCTTTATATTATTTTTTTGTTCTTAAGTTTTACAACTTGTTATCAACACGAGTTGCTCATTCTTTGTCAAGAATCATTGGTAGGTATTTCTTGATTTTTATGAATTATCCTAGTAATTCTTCGGCTGCAAGGTATACTTCATATCCTATATATTATTTGTACTAACAAAACTTATTTTGTGGTTATTTTAAAATGGTTAGTAAATTATGATAATCTTCATAACAATATTGAAAGGGACTATTAAAATGTTTTAATTTATTTTAACTTGAGACTTTTATATGGTTCCAACATGTTGTACTAATTAATTAGTTTTGATCATTTTTATTCATTTTAAGTCAAATTCATATTATATTTATGGTATTCAATATTTATTTTTTGGTAGTGCAATTTTTTTATTAAGACATTGATTGAGGGTAAGACGGTGAATTCAAGTTTCACTGCGCCAAGTGGGTAAGACATCGAGTTAGAGTCTCGATGCACCATGATAATAAAAAGTTGGGTTCAAGTCCCATTGATTTATGATCAAAGACAAGAGGAACAATATGAGATATGGTGGCCCATTGGGTTTAAGTCTTAATGCACTACAGTGATGATATGATGATGTCTAACATAAAGTTGTATACTTTTGACTAAAGTCATGAAATTTGCCAAATTAATTTGCTCCATTCTCTTATGTGAATGTGGTAGCAATAGTGCATACTATGTCTGAAAAATGACAAGTGGTTGAATGTATGAATATGAGTGTGATAAAATGTTAATGGACATCATTGTTGTAATTAAAAGGAAGAACATTATGAGTTCTTAAGATGGTCCTTCAAATGTGAAGATAATTTTGTCCATCAAAGTAGTATGAAAGGTTATTGGGCACATTGTTTCTTAAGATGGTCCTTCAAATGTGAAGGTGATTTTTATCCATCAAAGTGGTATGAATAGTTATTGGGAACATTGTTGTTGGTGCATGCAACCCAATTTGAAAAGTTTTGTAAATCCTTCATAAAAATAAAGGAATACAAAGTGGTAGTTCACTTGACCTTTCAAGGTGATTTGAGGTAGGTCATATAAATATGTCAAATATTAAAGTATGACAATGAGTTTCTAATCAAAACTTATGGAGCATGTACAAATGGTTATAGTCTATTTCTTGAAGAAAAACGTGACTTGTGTTCGTATGGATAAAGACACGTTCATGTATGGTTGGATAAATGTCACATCTCACCTCTACGGGAGGTTTGAGAGATTGAAAAGAAATATTTTGACATAAATGATTATTTGGTCATATACTTTGAGTACATCACAAATATTGTGGTATGTTAAATTATGAACTATTGAAGGACAAAAGAAAGAAATAATTATTTCCTATAAAGGTTGTGGTTATGACCAAAATAAATATTGTTGTGTGGTAACATAAATTTGTCATTGGTTATCAAGAAATAAGTCTTGCATGTGATAATTTTAACCATGACAATAATAATAATTTTCTCCTTGAAGGAGATGGTCACCATAAGAATGTCGTTGTGAAATTTGTGGTAGTATACAAAATTAATTGAGAGTTCCAAAAGGGCTAATTTGTTACAATTCGTAGGAATGAAATTTTTCATAATATTGGAGTTGTAGTAAGTCTCAAAAGAAACTTTTTAAGTTTCGAAAGAATTGAAAATTAAAAAAAAATTATATTGAGACTGTAAATTATGGGAAGATTGAATATCTTCAAATTACTACAACCAAAGTGGGTTATAACTATTTACGTCTAAGATTACCCATTTTTTTCTCGTTGTTTGTTGTATACAAATATGGGCATGATGATGGAATCACATGCAAAAGTAAACTAGAAGTTTACTAGAATAAATATCCGCTAGCATAATCGGTTGGCCATTTCGATTCAAATGTGATGCAAAAGAAATTGAGAATTCAAGTGACTATATGTTTGAAGAAACAAAAGATTCTTCAAGAATTCTCTTGTGTTGCTTGTTCTCATGATAAAATGATCATTGTACTAGCTAAGGTTGGGATTGTATCCCCTGAAATTATTTGGAACATATAAAAATGTGAATATGGACCCATTCACCTGACATGTGGACCGCTTACTATTATGATTTAATAGATGCATCTATGGTATGGTCACATGTGCATATGTATCAACTTACAAATTGGTTTTTGTAAGGTTGTTTGCTCAAATTGTTAAATTAAGAGCACAATTCCAAACTATAAAATTATGTTGATAATACTAGTTGGTTTAGCAGAAATTGTTTGCCTCCAATTATAGATAGACCACTGATTATGAGAACAAATCTCTCAAATATAATTTGGTATGAGATGACAGGTATGCATCAAGCCAACAAGGTTCTCCCATCACAATTGGTTCAGGGTCAGGAACCAAATAATTTCCATCTAAAAATTTGATGTGTGCACATATAATTTTATTGCTCCACCACGCACAAAGATGGATCCCCAAATGAGGTTGGGGGTAAATGTTAGATTTTCTAACATTAGGGGGAGATATGTGTAGCAGCTTATCTAGATCCTCGTTAAGAAAATGTGAACTTGAAGTTCAAGAGATAATTCATTTGCAAAATGTTGCAAATAATTTGCCGGATGTATTTGCTGACCCAATATTTTAATTAAGTTGCAAATGCTCCAATAAATAGTCTTTGAAGGACAGAGTCTATGGTACGCCAGAAGCGTGATAGACCAATCGATTCCAAACGTAAAACTTCTTGAAGAAAGAGAGGAGAAAATTATCAAAATGGTCTTGATAATGAGGTAAGTGCTTTGAAAGAGCACTATGACATAACACTTCATAAAACCTTGGCAAAGGTTCAGGTACCTAAAAATGATGAAAAATGAAGAGATCTCGATAAGTTATGTCGTATTGGAATCGATATCAAAATGACCGTCGACGGTATCTTTGATATGAAGTAACACTCAATGCTATAAATGGTTACGAGGATCTTAAATTCGAATCTGTCATATAGTGTGGACAGATAAATGATTGGCACTATTCATGTATATTTTGTTTCACTTAAAAAAATGATGTTTTTGATCTTATAGTTCATGGATCAAAATATAATGTCAGTGTGGTACAAATGAATCATTGTGAGAAAGTATAACCGCAAGATATAAAGTGCGGTTTGTGCCTCAGGGCATAAAAGGTTTTCGCAAAAAATCCTGACATTATTAAATAGAGATATGTTCTCCAGTGGTGGATGCAATGAGACTTATTTCAGTTTGGCAATAGATGAAATACTTGAATATGTATAATGATTGATTATCGTGTCTAACTAGACGATGGAGGTTATATGAAAATTCTTGAAGGATTTAAAAGGTCTTAAAACAATTTCATTGAGTACCCAATGGTTTTGAGATTGCTTAACACAGAGAAAGAATCTTTTCAACCTCATGAAAATGATTAAAAATTCCATGTATTAGTGCAATTGATGCACTTACAAATTGTTGGTTATGCAAATGCTAGAAGATTATTTCATATATATATATATATAAAAAGTTATGTGAGGGGATTGTCATAATATCATTCAAGTTATGCCAAGAAACTAACATAGCAAGTGACTCAACACATAGAAGATGTGTGATTTTCTTTGAGAAGAAAAGACGAGCAACGTATAAAATTGAAATGATCAATCTCTGAGTTAGAAATGATTTGATTATGTAGATGCATAATATTTATTTGATCTGCATAAAACTCGATCGCAAATGAGCTATTTGTTTACATATGGAGGCACAACAATATCTTGGCATTCAAAGAAACAAACATTGGTAACCACTTCTTCAAATCATACAGAAATAATATTGATCTATCAAGTAAGTTGGGAGTGTGTATAGTTGGAATCATGATCTATCATATTCAGAAAATATGTGATTTTCCTTTGGCAAAGGATATTCGAACCACCATATACGGAAATAATATATAGCTCAATTGAAGGGAGGATAAAATCAAAGGAGGTCGGACAAAACATATTTCACCAAAAGTATTTTTCACACATGATCTTCAACAAAATGGTGAGATAGACGTTCAAAG
Organism: Solanum gracilifrons; assembly: GCA_029582605.1. Taxonomy (NCBI): domain Eukaryota; kingdom Viridiplantae; phylum Streptophyta; class Magnoliopsida; order Solanales; family Solanaceae; genus Solanum; species Solanum gracilifrons. The sequence continues at coordinate 8,033 of JAJOOH010003123.1, forward strand.
ATCCATTCAAGTGATAATCTTGTAAACTTATTCACTAGCCAACATCAATAATTGAGAAGTTGTGATATAAGATTGGTGTTGACACCCAATTTTGACCGACCTTTAACCCCTTTTGGGAATGTTATCCGATTAAATACTTATTTTAAAATATATTCCGAGTTGAAAAATTTTAGTCGATTTTTTCTAAAAATTATATATTTTAGTATGCATACTTTATAAAATTATCGTAAATACTATTAAAATATTTTTAAAATTATTAGTAAAACTCAAAATAATTCAAATGTTTTAAAAATTTAAGTGATTTTAATTATAATAGTTGTACTATGTTAATTGAATATCATTTCTTTAAATACCCTTTAAATCATTTAACTTTTAGCCTATTCTATACTAATTCATTTCAATTCTAGCCACTTCAATTAGAATTCTCATTTCAATTTTAGCCTTTGTTGATTTCATTGTTGGCCCATTTTTTATTTCAATTTCAGATTCCAAGTGATTTAATCCCGTCCGTCCATCTCTAAATTAAATCCTAGCCACTCATCTAATTCTAATTTAACGGTTAAGATCAATTCCCCTTACTTTCCTATTTCAAAAAGACCAAAACCCTAAAAATTTACTCTTCTCTTCCTCTCCTCTCTCTCTCTATGCAGCCGCCTCCTCTCTCTCTCCCTCCCTCTCTTCTTCTCCGGCGGAGGAGCAGCAACGCGAGGACCAGCAGGCGCTGGCCGCCTCCGTTCCCCTTTTCTGGTGGACAGCAGCAATGACGCTGCTCCAAGCAGCAGGCCAGCGCTGCTCTCTCCTTTTTTTCGGCGACAACAACAAGATCCGGACGACAACAACTTCAGCAGTTGGCGAGGACCACCAGCAAATCTCCATCGCTGGTAGCAGCTCCAATCGGCGCAAACAACAACAGCGATCAGCAAGGAAGCAGCAACCGACGACTTCTCTTTTCCAGGCGAAGACGGCCAGCCAGGCGAGCAGCTGCTCACGCCAGCAATAGCCGCCAGCGACCCCCAGCTCCCTCAACTTCTCTCTTTTCCAACGACAACAACAACTCCGGCCAGTAGCTACGAAACCACTGGCGACGCCCCTCTATTTTTCCGGCAAAGGGCCGAGGTTCCAAATTTTTGTGATGACGGATCTTAACCGATCCGTCCAGGTACGTTCTTTTAATTATTACCTCACTCTTAAAACAAAATTTTCTAGTTTGATTATGGAAATGTTCATTTGATTTTGTACGCTTGCGTTATGTAAATGAAAATCATTTGCGTGTTAAAACTTGAACTACTTATTATTTTCTGATGTGGAACATGCTTTTCTTTGAGATGATCGGATTTTGAATGCGTATTGTTCTAACTTTGCTGAATTTTGTTCAAGCTTGATTTAGAATGTTAATTTTCCTTTAGTTATTTGCTAACACTAACATGTACTTGATTTTGATATTATCAGAATTGTTATGTCTTGATGTGAATTTCCTCAATTCTAATTGATTTCTCCTTAATTAGTGTTGAGGAATTTTCTATTATTAGGTTGATTTCGTTTATTGTTTAGAATCGCCTCCTTCTTTGATAGAAATAAAATAAAATAAAAGTTTATGCTAGCTTAGTATATGAAAGCATATTGTGATAGATGATTTGGATCCGAATTGCTCTCCTCCCTTAAATAACTATTCACTTGCTTGATATTATATATTGTCTAATTTATGGATTGTTGCTAGTCAATCTTTCTTGCCTTAGTTAAAGGGTAGACAGATCTTATATGGTAAAAATATATTCGGTGGTTTGTAAAAAATGTTGGTTGATTTTACATGTTTATTTGACTAATATTGATTGATTTCTTTACCTTAATTATATTGTATTGATGCTATTGCCATATATATTTCTTGATAAGATACAAGGATGCTAATTTGTAATATTGGTTTGAGCCGTGATATGATCCTTCGTAAAATAATATTATTCCTTTTGGTTAATGATGTGCATTATTGATTGGCGGTGTTATTTGATTTTAGGTGCCTTAGTTTTAGATAGATTCTTACTCGTTTATATTCGGTTAAAAAATAAAATAAAATAATAAATTAAATAAAGTCTTGTTTTGGCTTACTGCTTAATAAGGAAAATATATGTTTGGGGGTGTTTTCTCACCTTATTTAAGCTTAACCGAATTTCTTACTTGCTTCATATTTGGTAAAAAGTTTGATTGAATGCTTGATTGACTAACGTTAATTGATTTATTTACTTTAGCAGATTCTTACTTGCTCGTATATTTGGTAAAATAAAATAAAATAATAAGTAATTGGTCTTCCTTCTTAATAAGGAAAATGTTATTTGATCCTTAATTTATTTTCTTATTATGGGTCCTCCTAGTCACTATATAATTAGACTCCTCTCCTCATTCTTTCTAGAGGCTAACTTGCTCACATACTCTAATTTTAAGAAAAGAAATATATATATTGCTCTCTACTCTTAAACAATAGAATTTAGTTATTCCGGTAGCATAAAAAGCTTCTCTATACTTGTTATTTTGCTGTGTACGGGTCGAAAGTTGGATTAAAGGATCTTCATTGCTGATAATTATTTCTGCTTGATTGGTTAGTTTTACTTCATTAGTTTAAATTTCGTCTCGCATTCATCTATTGTATGTATGTTGTGGTTTTTTTTTTTTGAAAACAAGTAAAAAGGGAAGCAACCGAGTTAGTTTTCTTATCCCTTCTTTCTCGATATGTGACCTTATATGACATATTTGTAAATCCGTGTTGTTTGTTGTGAATAACTTTGCATTTCCATTTGTAGTTATATTTTTTTTCTATGATCTTATCTTTGGTATATTTTGTTTAGCAGGGTTGAATTTAGAGTCAAGACTTGAAGAGTCGCCATGGGAGGGAAATAGACGAATTGATTTTACTTAATTTATGTTTTGCACATTATTTAATCTATTATTGTTTTGTAATAATTTGTAAACTCTAACGCTATATATGATATAATTTGGGGACTGTCTAAGGGGGAGGGGAATACGTGCTAAGTGTTATATTTCTTTTGTTTATTTTATGTGATTGTTGCAGAGAGCCCATCTATATTGATTAATCCGTTAAAATTGGTCTAATAAGTTATGTCGATTATTTCACTAATCTAAATCATAGTATTTATTTGTGTATAATTCAATCTGAAATAAGTCATCATGTAATAAAGTTATGTGATATTTTTTTGCTTTTCTAAGTATAAATCTTGGCCTTTAACTTTTCCTCATGCTAAATGTGAATAATTTGTTCGCCTACTTATTTATTATCTCCGTAACAACTAGACAACATGCCTATAAGTTTTCACCTCTATGAATTTCATGTTAAGTGCTCAATAGGGTGCATGCATGCCTATAGGCTTATGATTAAGTCCTAATATGTTTTGGGGTTAGAATTTATGTTTAGGACTAGATTTGTATCTTAGCAAGTTAACTAATCATAATCATAAATTATTGATAAATAAGATGGTAATAATTTTATATCCTTCACTTAGATATCCTGCCTATAAGGTTTAAATAATCATTTAGAATCTATGCCGTAGGAGCTATATAATTTTCAATCTTTCAATCACTTAGAAATCATGTATAATAGGTTTATAAATCCTTTTAAGCATCTCACACTTAGAAATCATGCCTATAGGTTTTCTAAATATTATTGTATCTTTATATAGAGAGTATACTTTAGTTTTGATAATAATTTCAGCATGTCATCTAGATGTCATGTATATAGGATTTAACTAATGACACCAATAAAACTTCTTAGAATCATATCTCAAGCATGTTAAATAATTAAAATAAATATGCCGCATATTCTTTTCCAAGTGTTAACTAATTTCTGCATTTTGTATTTAGGTTCTACCATTTTAAAATCAATTCTTAAAGTATTTCCAGTATGTTTTAAAACTAAGATTTGTCGTACATATTTGCTGCACGATTAAATCAGGCTCGAAATTAATTATCTTTTGCATTTTGAACTGCCATCTTACATTAATTTCTGCACTAATAATATTATGTGCTACTATTTCTAAAATATATTTTCTACATATGCCACTTGCTGCCCCGATTAAATCCTGCTTGGATTAATTAATTTTTTGCACTGTCTTGCCATTTAAAATCAGCTACCAACTATTTTATGCACCAAATAAACTGTTGCCTTTTAAATTTCAGCATTAATAAATTGCCTTTGCTTTTAAATATTTTTGCCCACTTGCATTATTATAAAGTGCCCCCTTTTAAATTAATTACTAATTAAGTTAGTCTAATACGCTAATACGCTTTTCTTGATTTGTAATATTTTGTCCATGTAAAATTAATCTATATGTGTATGCTTGTCTATGCACACACTTAGCATGAGACCTTTTCACTCTACTTGTGTTTGTCAGCATGCTAAATTAAAATCTAGAGGCCAACTTGAGACTCTATGTGCTAAATGCTCGTCCGAATTGTTTGACTTGTTGTCTAGGTGGGCCTACTATATTTTATTTTAGTCTATACCCACCCTAATAGTAATCCAATGCCTCTTGGACCTTAAGCGGGGACGATAGGCACCTTGTAGAGACGAAAAAACATGCGGTGGTGGGGTAAGGGTAGTTTAGGCCCTATGGATATGATGACATCGATTCGGGCTTAAAGCGACAAACCTTGGTTTTGTCAGTCCCTACACGGAAGCCTATCAAAAAATAAAGTCGAGTGCTAATCCAAAGTCCTTCAGAGTCTCCCTTTCCTTTTGCTCCTTTTAACTGTTTATAATTATTCGGGGTAGTTTAAATAAAATAAAATAAATATTTGCTTATCTACTTGCGCAATTTCTGTCTCCTTGCTTATCTCTTTATTTTTTTTTAATATTCATTTGTTATTATATTATCATCTAGTTTTGCATGTTTATCAATTAATTAAATAAACAAATTAATCATAATTTGTTATATTTTATGTTATCGCCTAGTTTCGCATACTTAATTTATTAAATAAATAATCGGAATGATCTTAATTGTTTAATATTAGTTATCACATAGTAATCATGTTTAATAAATAACCAATAAATGAAGTGACATTAAGTGCTACTTGTAATCCCCACATAAATTGCTTGAGAAACGGCCGGGACCCACATTTGTGGATCTCGAGGGATGCCTAACACCTTCCTCTCGAGGTAATTTGAACCCTTACCCTGATCTCTGGTTCGTTGACCTTAGTTAGACTTAGTTAGGTTAGATAGGTGCCCTAACGCGCCTTAATTCGTTAGGTGGCGACTCTTCAATTGCCCCAAAGCCTATAAGAGTTGTTAGGTCGAAAACCCGTTTTGTGAAAAACGGGGCGTGACAATTGGAATGCATCATCTCTGAGATATCAAGTAAAGCTTTATCAAGGGAAGAAAAATACGCATTGTACTCTTTACCTTAACCATGTTTTTATCCCAATTGAATTTTCCTGATAAGGTTTTTAACGAGGCAACATTCAAAGCGTATTAAAAGAGAGTGTACTCTTTTTCCTTCACTAGAATTTTTTCCTAGTAAGGTTTTAACGAGGCATATTATCTATGGACATCCAAGGGGGAGTGTTATAAAATAATATATTGTGGATGTCTACTACATCAAGAAGTTACTCCATTACTTTCCTCCATTACGAAGATAACCATAACCTCCATAACCTCCACCTTTATAACCATTATTCTTGTAACCTTTCACCTCTATAACCTCCCCATTATATTCATGTTAATGTCATGTTTATGACTAACCTTTTGTATGTCTCTATGTTACACTATAAATAGAGGCATAATGGTTCATATTGTATACACTTGAAGATTTGGTGAACACTTGAAAGAAAGAAAGTATCTCATATTGTTCCTCTTGTCTTATATTCTTCTTGTTTCATCTTTATATTGTTCTTTTGTTCTTAAGTTTTACAACAAAAAAATATGCTTATTAAGAATTTTTACAACCACTTTCTCCCTAGCTTCATTCTTGTTAGTAATCAATTTGTTTTTACGTTTAATAATTCTCCTAAACCAAATACATAATAAAAATTCAAATGTAAAATTAAATTTGACGGAATATCAAATTACTATATTTTCGATATACTATTTTTTGTGAAAATGTTTGAAGTGTACAGAATTTAAAAAAGAAAGGTTTTTTAGACTATGTGCCTTTTTGTGTTTATAAGATTATGTCACTAAACGCAAAATATATATATAAATAAAATGTATCGTTATTGTTTAGCTGAAATATTGGTATATCCTAATGGAGGTGCTTTAGACATGTGGTTAAATAATTATCATTCCCTTTTTATATACACTTTTTTTAGTATTTAATGTCTGATATTTATATTAGGGGATACCTATATACAAATTGCTCTCTAAATAAAATGAATTTTATATTAAGTAGAACTCGAAGTCAAATTTTTTGATTAAAAATAAAAAAATACTCACCGACGCTTCATCACAACCCTTTAATTAGATAAAATTTTGGTATATTGTAGTGGAGATGCTTTGACATGTGGTTTGATGAGAAGAAAACTTCTAGGGTGCAAGTAAATAACGATGTACATAATTTTAGTACACGTAAATATTCACTTTTTGTAAAGTTCATGCATGATGAAATGTATCTTTAAGTTGTTTGTTTTTTCTTTTTTTCTCTTTCTAATTAGGCAGGTTCATTACTTTTTTTTAACAAAATTCCCATCAATATTTGATGTCTATATTGAAATTCAATTCAATTTGAATTTGCAAATTAAAGAATTCGTTTATGATATTAATGTTTTAAATTCAGATTCGTGTGTATCGCATGACTTATTTTTGATAGAGACAACATTTTTCGGACAAAAAATAATAATTCATTTTCAAGGGTTAGCACCCAAGAATTTAATCGACTTAAGGTATTGTTTTTTTTTTCATGAAGATGCCGTGTCATTTTTATGTTGTAACCTTTTTAAACTTTGGTGCCATTTGTCTAATTTGGTTTAGTTTTTAGAAATGCTTTTATAAAATATTTCTAGAGAATTATTTTGTGATTTTGAATTAGTTTTTTTTTATAGTTTAAAATAAATTGTTGAGTTATAAATTTTTTTAAAAATAATTAGTTTTTTTGTGAATTTGATTTTAAGTTTGATGCTTCTTTTAAAAACAAAAATAATTTGGTTTCTAATCCAAAAAAATAAAAAATTAATTTATAAGAAAATCATTATCCTTTTCTCCATTTGGAGTGCTTCTTCAACGTGCTATACACGCCTAGCTAATTTATATATATATATATATATATATTTTTTTTTTCTATTCTAAATAAAAAAAATTCTTCTTTAATGAGGAAAATTTTCTAACCAATCAATCCCAATAGGATTATACATTAGTTTGCCATTTAAATAGATTGATCTTTAATTCATTATGTCTTTAATAATAAATAACTTTTTTTGTGACTCACGATGCATAAATCTATATTTTAATATTATAATATCCCACAAGGTATGTTCGAACTATTGGGATATATACTATTAACCATATGCTTAGATATAATATTTATTATAGAATAATTATTTATTCAGTTTTAATAAAAGTTCTAATAGATCATATATTCGTTTATGGTGTCTGTTTAATTATATAGTAGATGGTTTAGTGTAGGTGGAATGACCTGAGAGACCCCTGTACTTGGCTCCGTTTGTCAGTTGGACCCTCCTACTCATCACTTTGCCAACCAAACCCTTAAACTCATCAGAACACAATATTTTAAACCCCTCTGGCCATTGATCGAGCTTATGTGACATTAATATTGGTGAGTTGGAAATATGCGTGATTACACACGCTTGAAAGCAAGTTAAAACAATATTTTACTTGTAAAAAAATCAATTTAACAAAATTAAAAAAATAAGATTCATCTTCTTCAACCCTCCTTCACCCACTCACCCACCGTTTCTTCTTCTCCACCAGCCCTCTCTCCTCTACCCCTCACCACAGCCCTCAACTTTCTTCTTTCTCCAGCCCCACATTCACTCTTCTCCGCCTTTTTTTTAAATACAAATCAGTAGCTTCAACTTCTTCTAAAATTTTCATTTTTTAGGTTTGAAAAATATTAGTATCATTCTTTTATTAGATGGTTTCAACGAGGAGATGTGGATAATGTGAATGATGATTGTGACTATTGAAAATTTTAAAAATCCATTGATAAGCTTGAAAAAGCTTAAAAAATAATAAACGGGTCTTGTGAATTTGTAAAATTAATTAAATTTTTTGATTGGGGTTCATTGAGTTTGTGTTGGTGAATTTGTAGTTGAATTTACAAGTGAAATCAAGAAGAATTTGATCTAATGGGTATAAATCTAGTGCTCAACCAAATATGAAGAAAATGACTATTTGAAAAGTTTAAGACATTAAAAAAATTGATCTATTTGATTTTTTATTTTTTTTAGCACTTAATTTAGTATGTGACACTAAAAAATGATGTGGAATTCCACGTGTAATTGCGTCCATTACACGCACATTGACCGGAGGAGAAAATGGCTTAAAATGTTGTATTTTGATGGGTTTAAGGGTCTAGTTGGCAAAGTGATGAGTATAAAGGTTCAACTAACAAACAGAGCCAAGTACAGGAGTCTCTCAGGTCATTCCACCGTTTAGTATATAAGTTTTAGCTTATACACAGAGAATTAAATCATCGATTTTTATAGAGTTTTAGCTTATACACAGAGGACATGCCATCGGTACAATTGTAGCACAAGATTAATTATAATTTATCTTGATTATGAAAATGGTATAGTTTCAACCTTTTGTGCTAGTGCATTTTGTATGTATTGAATAAGACTGAGTATAGATAGTTGTTTCAGACTGACTGACAAAAACATATTCTCTAAACTGTTAAATGTACTTATATTCTCAATCCTAATATAACTATTATGATCTGTGTATACTAATTATTGTTTTGATTTATTAAAATGTGAGATTCTGAGATGGGTCAATACGCCCGGTAGATTAGATGATAATAATATATATTGATGAAATAATAAGTTAGTTGATGGAATCCATGTCTTGATATAGAGATTGATGATATGTCTTTTTGAGAAGCTTATAAGTTTCGTCGTGTCAAACCTTGCTAGTGAATTTATGAATCTAACACATGAAATAAGTTAGCAGTTTTCTAAAGGAAATTAAACATTGAATTAAATTTGTCAATAATTTAATTTATTGATTAATATCTGTAATCTTAACATGGGGAATTTCATAAGAGTTTAATAGACAATTTCAAAATATAAATAGAGGAGTGCAATTACAAATCTCTAGTGGAATGATTTGTAATTTATTATGGTAAGAATAGTTCAAATTAATTATTTAAAATTATTTCCACAATAGGAAGCCCCACTAATTAATTATGTGGTCCCTACAGTGCCCATATTTAACTAGAACTCAGAATCCTATTTTCTAGAAAAAAAGGAAGAAGGCAATGTGTGTTTTTAAAAAAAAAGAAAAACTAGCGTGTGTTTTGGTTCTTCTCTTTTGACCAAAAAAAAAATCTCTATAAGTAGGGATTTTTCTAACATAGAAAAAAAAAATTATACGAGATTTGCCCACCCAAGTATTGAGAAAGTTCAGATGTGGACTTGAGATCACTGTAGAAGACCGCAAAGTTGGTGTCTATCTTGTGGATTCATTTGTAGGTCTATCAAACTTGTGGATTCGCTTGAAGGTATTTGCTCGCGCTTCAAGAGGTAATTCTTGAATTAAATTTCATAAAATTTATGTGTTCTAGCATGATTGCATGTGTTCTAGTATAAACATATTGATTATCTATTATTCATGTAAACAATAAGATTCTGATATGCTTCTTCTGTGTATATAGTTTTCCAACACCAACATGACTTCAATTTTTAAAGAATTTATGTCTTCTCACTAGACATACATTCGATTGTAAAGAGAAAACTCGAGGACTTGTCCATTTGAAGGCAAAACGTGCAATTTTGTGTTCACAAATATTTCTTTTCTAAAAAAGATACAAATATGAAATATCTAAACACTGTTTTATGAACTTTTTCCCAATATAACTCAATTCAACCTTGGACCTAAGACGTTGGGCCATGGCCCAAAGGTAATACTCTTTGACTAACAATCGATTTGAGGATCGCTATATAAGTTATAATTAAGTCTATAAATTTTCGTAAGTTTAGCCAATTCAAAAGTAACTTTAGATTTACGAAATAGAAGTTGAAGAAAAACCCGCATATGGTATATTGTTCGTGTAAGCAAGTTTTACACATTGTTTAAATTTGACTTGGTTATTAACATATGTCGAATTTAAGATACTTTTCTTTAAAGCCTCATCTACTGTAAACATGAAGTCTCAATTTCATTTTTTTTAAAAATCAATTTTGAGCTCAGGGCTCATTTTATTGCATAAGAAAGACAAGAAACAAAAAAACGCAAATAAACAGGCCAATAGCCCAAAGAAAAATAAACTTTGTCCACCTAGCCCAAAAGAAACTAAATGTCTTTCTATATTTAATACTTACACTTTAGACACTTTCCTCTTTTTTGTTTCCTGATCCGCCTCCTCAAAACGTTCCTTCCCAATGTGAAACTTGCATTTCTTCCTTGTAATTGGTGTCCTTCATGTATATTATGGTTCAACTCCTTTCTGTAGCTTTCAAAGGTATTCTCTAGTGCTTTCTTTTGTTGTGATTTACCATATGTGATCTTCATCTTTGCTTTTCAGGTGAATGACTCAATTCTCATTTCCCGTCGGTGTGCTTTGTCCAAGAGCTTTGTTAACCAGTAAGCTCCACTCATTAATTGTTCGACTTTCGTTGTCCTCGCTTTCTGATCTCTTACTTCTCATTTTCTCAAAATTTAGGTATGACACCGAGAAGCATATATGTTTCAAATTTAACTACAGTTGCTGCTCTTTGAATTCTGTTCTGACCCTGTAGCCCTCGACTCTTGGTAATCCTGTTTGTAAGCTGTCATAGCGTAGTATAGGTAGCTCTCCTTTTCTCGCCAATATTAAGCCTTGTTTTAATATGTATATATAATATCTGTGAGACTCTGTGATAGATCGATCACTGTGAATGATATCTATACTAATTGATAGTGTCCTTAACTTTCTTGTCTTGATCCGCAAACTCATGACCTATTGCTTATCCATGTTTAGAATTTTCATGCATTTCACTGGTAGATGATTAAACTGCTTGTATTTTTGCTTCTCTGTGTGATTGTATGCATTGTTAGCTAAAGCATCTGCTAGTTGATTACCCTTTCTAAAAATATGTTTCACTTGTATTCCGTCCTGCTAAATCATATCAATAGCTTCTTCCATGACTTCACTCAGTTCCCAAGGAATTTTCCATTCCTTCAACAAAAAAATTCTAATTCCCATGGAATCTGTTTCCATAATCACCTTGCTATATTGATAGTACCTGCAATATTTTAGAGCCTTAAGGACTGCAACCGCTTCCGCCATGTTATTTGTAGTAATCTCTATTTGTTTCGCCTCTGCAAAGATCAAGTCCCCCTTGGCATCCCTAATACAAAAAGCATATGCACTATCTCCTGAATTTCCTCTCGAGGACCCATCTGCATTACACTTAACCCATTCCTTATCTGGTTTTTGCCAACTGATAGCCTGGTAATACAATTTAGGCTTATATTGGTAGAAAAAGTTGACAATTCCTTCCCAATGTGTTGGACTTGTAATCCAAGGGTAAGTATACCTGATAAACTGATTGATTGTGTGTTGGCACTGTTGTATCAACTTGAACAAGCTCACATCCTTGTCATGTCTCCTTGCATTCCTCCTTTTCCAGAGTTCCCAAAGTAAGATTGCTGGTACAATCTTAAAAATCCTTTGTATCTTGATAGGGCCAGTAATAGTCCACCAATTAGTTATCAAATGTTGTAGTTGCATTCCATGTAATTTCATACCTGCACAAAAAGCAAAATTCTCCCATAGCTTTTGGACTATAGGAGACGTTAGAAATAAGTGCTCCATAGTCTCCATTTTATACTCTTCACAACAATGGCGTCTTGAAACAATATTCATCCTCATTTTTTTCAAGTTATCATCTGTGGCAATCCTCCTCTTCCATACCCTTCAATGGAAAAAATTGATTTTAAATGGAAGTCCTCTAATCCAAATTTCCTTCAACCAGTCCCCTCCTTCTTTCCTTATCCTAATCATATGAAAAACTGATTTGACAGAGAATTCCCCCTTAGTATTTCCCATCCACCATGCATAATCTGATCCCTGAGTGTCAATTGGATTGATACTCTCCATAATGTATCTTGCCATATCCTCAGAAACCACACTCTCTAATTTTCCTCTATTCCAACCATTATTATTGAAGAAACTTCTGACCTCCAATTCTGATCTATCTGGACCATTCTCTTCAATATAATACAAAGCCCCTTGTTGTGTCCAATTGTCGTACCAAAAACTGCTATTTACAGCTTTAATTTGCCACCATATTTCATGCTCCACTTCTTCCCTGACCATCACCATTTTCCTCCAGACATGCGATCCTACTATTCCTTTGGCTACTACTAGATGATCCTTTTCGCAATTCTTGTTCCACATGAAAGTACCCCATTAAGAATTTGTGGATACTCTGAATTTCCACCACAACTTTGCAAATAAGGCACTTACCACATCATGTAGGGATCTGAAACCAACTCCCCCTTCGTTGAATGGGTAACACAATTCATCCCACGCTACCCAATGTCTCCCTTTCAACCCTCCAGTCTTTCCCCAGAAAAACTTAGCAAATAATTGATGAATTTTGTTAATGACACCTTTAGGAGGGTACATAGCCGATAAAAGGTATACATGCATTGATTGCAGCACATGTTCCACCAGCACATGTCTTCCTATGACAAATGATTGATGTTTGGACTCCACTTTGGCATACCAAAGCCCCTATATTCAGCATCTCATGTAATTTATTCAGCCCTCTGGCCAGCACTTCTGCCGCAATAATGAAGAGTGTTGGTGATAGTGGATCTCCCTGTTTAGGTCCCCTTGATGATTGAAAGAAACCATAGGCTTGACCATTCACTAGAACTGAATACCAGTTGTTTGATAGCAATCTCCACACCATGTCGATGAGATTCTCCGAAAAGCCAAATTTCCTCAAAACCTTAGTAAGGAATAACCATGATACTCTATCATATGCCTTTGCCATATCGAGTTTTACTACCACATTATGCCACTTATTCCTAATTCCGATATCTCTGATAATCTCTTGTGCAAGCAAAACATTCTCCGTAATACTTCTTCCTTTTATGAAGCCTGTTTGGTTTGCAGAAATTAGCCTTGGAAGATTCTTCACCAGTCTTTCATGAAGCATTCTCGATATGATTTTGTTGGCAAAGATGCTAAGGCTAATCAACCTTAAATCCGCAAAGGCTTTCAAACTCTCCTTTTTAGGGATTAGGATCAGATTCGTATGTGTAATGAATCTTGGTAGCCTTTGTCCACAAAAGAAGGCTCGAACCATTTTAGTTGTATCTTCTCCAATAATCTCCCAGCTCTTCTGAAAAAAAGTTCCAAAGAAACCATCCGGTCCACTAGTGCTATCACCATTTAGCTCATTGACTACTATTTTCACCTCCTCACTGGTTGGAACCCTACTGATCTCTTCATTTTGCTCTTGGGTAATTATACATGGGATATTCTCTAGCATCTCAGTATACATCATCACATCTGGATCCTTGAATTGTTTCTCAAAAAATTCCACCGCTGCCGCACCAATTTGTTCTTCTGATGTAACCACTTCCCCCCTGCTCTGTATGAATTTCTCCAATATGCATCTTTTTCCGTCTTCCCTTGACAAAAGCATGAAATAACTGTGTTTCTATCCCCATCCTTAAACCATTTCATTCCCGCCTTTTGTCTCCAATATGCTTCCTCAATGTTTAAATATTTTCTTAGTTCAGCTTCTGTCTTGCTTAGCTCTCATCTATTTTCTGCATTAGGACTGATTTCCAATTGTATTTCTTTGACCCTGACCAAATCTTCTAGCGTTGCCATTTTTTCAAAGATGTTACCATGTGTTTTTTTACTCGATTCAGCTAGAGCCTTCTTCACTTTCTTCATCTTAGCATGGTATTCCGAAAAATGATCTCCCACAAAATCGATTTGCCAGGCCCCTCTCACAACCTCCAGATATTCAGGATGATTAGTCCAAAAATTAAGAAATTTGAATGGTTTGATGACATTCACATCCGCTGGATTACATTGGACTAATAATGGTGCATGGTCAGACCCTTGCCTTATTAGATGTTGAACCTTACTGCTAGGCAACAATTCCAAAAACTCTTGTTTTACTAAAATCCTATCAAGCTTCTTAAATATGTATTGACTTCCCAGTGATTGCAATTCTATGAGTGCACAATTGTTAATACAATGTGCAAAGTCACATGCCTCATTGTACGTGAAAGGGTGCCCTCCTAGTTTCTCTTCTGCATTGAAAATGACGTTAAAATCCCCTCCCACCAACCACAGCTCTGTGTTTGATCCTGCCACACTCTATATGTCCTCCCACAACTCCAATCTTTCCATAGCATTACATCTTGCATACACAGAAGTAATACTAAAGAACTTGCTTTGATAGCAAAATCTCACTGTAATTTGTTGATAACTATCTACAATTACCTGCCCTTCCCAATGATCTTTCCAAAAAACCCATATCTTAGCAGATGAGTTCACTGCTACTCTATCAAAGCCCAATCTTCTTTTGTACTGTTCTATCTCCCCTGGATCTTGAAAAGGTTCCAGGAGAGCTATAAATGCAAAATTATATCGTCTATTCATCTCTATTACTCTCTCAAATTAATGTTGAGAGTTAACAGATCTGATATTCCAGAATAATAGTTGTCCTATCATTGAGAAATTGTATCCTTCCTCTTCCCACTTCTCCTCGTTCTGACTTGTAGAGGTACAATCGACTGTCCCATTCTTCCCTTTTTGAAGCCACATTTAAATCAGCAATTTGTCTCGAAGAAAGGTCCCCTGCTTTTCCTGCACTTAGAATATTCATCTCCAAGTCTTCATCCTCTTCTTCTTCCCGACGCCTTCTTTTATGATCTGGGGTCAATGCATTCATATCTTCAACAAGAGCCTCTTGTGAGTTTGGTTCACTTATGCTTATCGGATGTGGCAATACTTTCTTTTGTGCATTGTCTGTTTCACAAATAGGTTCCCATACTGTTAATGCCGACCCCTCCCCCATATCTCCTGGTGGCATATCCTTTTGTTCTTGATTTGTCTCATCCATAATTTCTTTTCCCGCTCTACTGTATCTCTTTGTCCATCCTCTCTATTTGGTTTATTGAACGCATTTTCAACCCATTTCCTTGTTGATATAATCTCCTTTGATCTTTTTTCCTCTGCCTCCTTTTGTTCTGAATCTTCTAGTGCTTCAAATTTATTTTCTGTCGTCATCTTCTCCTCAACTCCCTTATGTGGTTGTGGTTGTTTAGGATTCCACACTTGTTGTCTACCCTTACTCTGATGTTTTTTATTTCTTTGAACTTGAAACTCCTTGTTCCCATCCATCTCCCTCTGATTCCCCATTTGTGTTTCTTTCTCTTCGCTTACTGTTCTATTTGCTCTACCATTCTGTCAATCCCCTAGTTCCTTTTATGTTTCTTCCATCTTCTTAGGGTATAATTCGGGATGTAAAACATAACATTCGTGCTCATTGTGTCCTTGCAGCCGACAATTAGTACAGTATTTTGGGACATGGTCATATTTTATCCTAACCCATTTTTCCACTACTTCTCCCAGATAGCTTCCGAACTCCGATGTTAATCCTTTTTGGGAATTCTCCTAATAGATCGACCTCAACTTTAACCCTTGCGCAGCTAGGTCGTGTTTGGTTCTTTGTTGCCATATCTACTTGTAGGGGCTTCCCCACCGCAACAGCCAGCAAGAAGAGTGCCTCTTTCACAAAAAAAATCGGTGGGAGCGATGGAAAAGATATCCAAGCAATGGCTGTTGTTGTTTCTTCCTCTGGATCGAACATTGGATCCCACTTTAGGGTTCTCATTGGGTAGGACCATTGGGATGAGTTAGGTAAAAAGCTGGCTTTGATAATAGATTTACATAATCCTCCATGTTAGCCGCTCTTATTAGTACGTGTCGATTACCCAAGAGTCTAATATTGCACTCCCCCTTCATTTCACATTGTTTAGGGATTATTGATCTTAGTTCTCTGATTTCCGGCATCCCATACGAAAACTTTCCAATGACCGCATATTGTAGATTCTCTTTGAAGATCATCTGTGTAACCTCCTCCTCTTCCTATATTATTCTTGGTTCTCCATGTAAATAAGAAATTGGTCTCATTGGTAGTGGTTTGGTATTATTTGGAGCAGATTTAAATAGTGACACAAAGTCTTTTTTCGTATCTGTCTTCAACAAACTCTAGCCAGTCTCCAGGGAGGACTGACCCGGTATCGTGGTGGCCATGGCCACCGGCGTTGATCTAGGAAAATAAATTGAAGTTATCGTCGGCTAGGGCTTAATTAAGTCTCCGTCAAAAAAATAATTTTTTTAAAAAAGATTTAGTGTGGGATGAGTCTCGATTTCATTTATTCCTTATTTTTCCAATTATTTTTATACAATATAAGAATTGTAGGAATTTACTACTTGCTAACATGAATATTGAGATTTTTTTTGTTTCCCCATATGGATGCGGATGTAAATCTTTAAACAAGCGACTGACTATATATTAAATGATGTTATGCAAATAGGCTATTCTATGAAATTAGTACGTAGGCGGTAGGACTATGATGCTGTTCAGATTACATAAGTATCCCTTTTTAGTTTATTATATAGTAACTTTTAAAGTTGTATAAATATAATTATTAAGAAATTATCCTTTCAGATTACAATAGATTTAATGTGATACTTACTCATGTATTATTCAATTTGATAAAAGTATTATAATTGTCATGTTCCGAGCTTATACCTCGGAGATGACCGGCACTCGAGAATCATTGCTGGCCTTAAGCGAACCCTTGGGCTGACCGACTACTTATCGGAATACTTACTCAAGAAATAGGCAACTTAAACATAATTGAATCATGTATACTCAAATTACTCATTTTATAATATTTGGAAATACTCAAAGAAATACTAATACTTTGCAAAACATCTCAAGGGAAAGTAAATAGTGAGATATTCCTCAACTCTATCTATCTATGAAGCCTCTATTATTCAAGATGGTTGTCGGTACAAGATCCACAACATCTCAACACAACTAACTAGAAAATAAATGTGAAGTCCTCTAGAATGCAAAGAGGCTCACCCAAGCTATCTGAAGTGCAAAGTGATCTCAACGAAGCGTCTGTTAATGATCCGGAATACATGTATCCGCATCTTAAAAGATGCAGGTCGAATGACATCAATACATTGAATGTATGAGTATGTAATAAAGCTGAATGAATAAATAACTGAACTAATAAGGCTGGAAGAATACTCCCCTCAACTCAACTCAATACAAAGCAATAATAAGAGATGAAATATTTAAAGTTTTATAACTAAATGATGTCAACACAAGGATGTATATAAAAGTACAATAAAATATTCTTTACTCTTATTTGGGAGATTATCTAATCGACAATCGTCACTGTGAGCAATGTGATGATACAACGTCTCGCCACGCTTCCAGAACTGTCTTATACCCTGCCGGGATATAGGACACCTCAACTAAATGGATCCACTAAAGCTCTACTCGAAAGCAATAAGGAATCGTCTTAAAAGTACGATCCCTAATCCATGTTTGCTACATGATTTATGAGGATTTAAAGTTGTCTGAACTCATCCCTATCGGTGTTCAATACTACTCTCAATAAATATACATACTTATACTCAAATGTATAAAACATACTCTTTCTCAATTCGAGGTAATTGCTCAAATTATCCTCTTAAAAAAGGTAACTACTCGGAAGTATCTCTGAAAATTCTTTATGAAAAACAAAATTCTCTTTATCAATGTAAAAATAATACATTTGGGAATCAATTAGTTTCCTTAGACTTTACTCAAAAATCTCTCTTTAAATTCTACTCAAAACTCTTCTTTACTTTCTCAGAAAATTAGTTTAAGATAATTGTTTAGTTAAAAGATTCTCACTAATAACTCTGTGAAGACTCAAATACTAGGGTTCATTTTGACTAATAATCATGAACAATCAACTCAAGAATCTCAATGCATAGCGTATAACGACTCAAAAATTAGGAATAGAAACTCAGAATTCAACAACTCATCTCAAGAATTATCAAAACTAAGGATGTAATCCTTGATTATCTCTTACTGATTGAAACTAGATGTAAGGGGTGAGGACGAACTCATTCCATCACTATGATTAGCCTTACGTACCTGGAAGAACAAAGTTCTTGGCAAATACCGGAAGAACGCTTGAAAATCTAGCTTTTTTTCTCCCCTTGAAAGCTTGCTCTAATGACTTGAAGAACGCTTAAGAGTGTATTTTCTCGTAAGAATTTTGATTTGCTCAAAATGAATCTTTAGATTATGATCCAAAAAACTCATGAATTGCAAGATAGATAAAAAGATACATATAATCGATGATTGTGAATTAAGATTATATTGACCTCATACTAATATCGTATTTTAACAGATGGTGATTGCACAAATACCCACTTCTGGAGTTGTTATTTAGTTTTGTCCATTTTAAACTTTTTTCTTGCAAGTTTATTTGTTTTAACAATTCAAATGTACCCAACAAAAGTTGAAAGTTCGTATATGAATTCAAACATTTTTAATCAAAGTACATTTTTTAAAAATTTCAACATCTAAATTATCTCCAAATAAGCTCAAATACGAAACATAAATTTCATATATCATCATCTCAGTGTAACCGATCATCCAAAAAACAATTTGTCAAAACGAACAAATTTAACAACCTTATTTAGACGAGTCCGGAGCCTAAAGGGCAAAAAAAATTGTCAAAAATTTCAAAAGGGCACATCACTTTTTATTTTAGCCAAAAGGGTAAAATCGCTGCGTCAGCAG
>JAJOOH010003124.1:0-28041 GCA_029582605.1 Solanum gracilifrons
AAAGAGAAGAAAATTTATGAGAAATCAAAATAAAATAAACATAAGAATTAGTCAAATAAATTCATAAATAAAAATTACATTTATATAGTATAATTTTTTAATAGAAAAATATGTATAATTATCATAAAAATAAGGAGTAGTAAATATTATTATACATGGTATTAATAAAAATGTAAATATACATAAATGTAAAAAATGATGTATAAAAAGGATTTAAAGGGACATATTTGTCATTTACCTATTTTATCTCGGGATAAGTTATCCCGGGATTACTATACCACCCATGGGGAGGGATGACTTATCCCGGTACTAATTATTAATCCCGGGATAAGTTATCCCGGACTTGTCAACCAAACAACATAATTTATTTTTTATCCCATCACTATTTTCTTATCCCATCACTATTATTTCTAATCCATCACACCAAACGAGCCCTTAAGGCCTTACCCCTAAGGCCCTACTCCTCCATAATATTTATCTAAATTATATATAATATTTTTATGATAATAAATCTTTACTTGTGTATTGGATATATTTTTTTAAAATCAGTTATTTTCCTAAAAAACGTATTTTCCTTCTTACTAGCACATCCTGTGATTGAAAATAGGTGCACCAGTTTATGGTATGATAATATATTAATATATATTGTACTCATATTTGACTTTTGAATTTTAGATATTGGTCAATATGCTATACACCCCCACCCCCACTCCCTCCTACTTATTTCTTTGCTCAATTTGACATCATAAAAATGTTGTATTGAAATTTCTACTTTTCAACTCAAATTAATGAGATTGACTATATAAACTTTAAATATATGTAGTGTTTGATGAAAAAAAAATGCTAATTGATTACACTCTTGAGATTATGTTATTATTTTCACAAATATATTGCGAATAAGATAATAATCCTGAGATAACTAATTCCTGACCAAATGAATCCTTGAGATAAATCAGTTTGAATTCCAATTTACTCATTCAACGTTATTATCATTAACATCATGGCCATCTCATAAATCTAACTTTATATAACAACTGTTTTACTTCACTTTTCCTAACAAAATGATAAGAAAAGTTGAAAATTAAATACTATTCTTAATTATCTTTGTTCAATGAAGATTTCTTTTCCTAATTACGTTTCATACTTTCCTTCTTACTAATGCAAAGTGAAATCATTAAATTCTTTTTATTACTTTTCTTTTTAATCAATAACATTACCAACTTGTTATATAGGTTTTTAATGAGTTTTGGTAGATTCTCCCCTACTGAATTGAATGATCTATATAGACAATAACAACTAGACCAACAATTATTGAGTGCCAATATTAGATTACGAAAATAACTTTAATTGTTAAGCCTATTCAAATAAAATCGTAAAATTCAATCAAATCGATAAATTAGAAGTGAGTTTAAAAACGCTTGCCCAATTTCTTACTTAACAATGGTAAAAAAAAAATAAAATCACAATTACTCCATTATATTAGTTTAGGAAAATGTATCAAATGCCTACGTGGACATCATAAATATTGCATCATTAAAATAGTAATGTGTCCACGTGGACACATATATACCTTTAAAATACATTATTAAATAGTGCAGGGAGTAAAAGATCCTCCATAAAGTTTGGTATCGTAACAACAATTTTGGCCAAAGTTAAAAGTATTTTTCAGATCCTTTTCCCTAAATAAAAATATTAGTTACTATAAATATTTTTGACCAATCGGTTATGTGCGGATTTTATCACTATCTTTGTGGAAAGGGTTGTTTCTGATTGACCTCAACTCACATTAAATTCCAGTCTTGTCCTTGTAATTTTCACATAATTCCACATATACCCCTCTTTCAACCTATCCCTATCATCTACAGCTACTAGTAGTATTGTACATGAAAACAAATACAGAATTACAAGTCAATTTCTACCCAAAAAAAGGCTTTTTTTTTTCTCTCCCTTTCTCTTTCTCAACGCCTATGAAATATGAATCCAATGCTCATACGTTTTTGTCTGATTACAACTTAACTCAAAGTCAAGAAAATTGAAAAAAAAAATACCCTTTTTTGTCCAGAGGGGGTGGGGGGTCTGTGGTGTCATGGTGACAGTGATGATGAAATCTGTTTTGGGAAAAAAGATTGAATTTTGAATAAAGAAAAGAGGAAAAAATGCAAGCAAGAAGCAGAAAACTTTTTCCCTTAGTGGGAAAAAGCTCCATTTGTGTTGTGGTTGATTGGTCCCACCATTAGAATCCCAGGTGTCAAGAACTCTTCTTCTTTCTCTATACATTATATGCCATCATCACTTCAACTCCCCACCCCCACCCCCACCCCCACCCCAACAGTAGCATCTTTCTTTACTTTTCAGTGCCAAGATTGCTTTTTTTTTACTACCTTGCTTGGTCTTCAATGGCTGCCCCACAAGCCCACAGCTAATTTTCTTTGTGTAAATACGTGGGTCGGTGTTTTAGTTATCTGGGGTTCTCTCTTTTAGTCTTTTTGGTCGGTATTGGATACCCTTATAGCCCAAAGTGAAAAAAAGAAGACCCTCTCTGGTTGATAAAATCTCCCTTGATATTGTTTATAGGGAAAAAAAGAGTTTTTTATTCTCTTCAAAACGTGCCAAAGGGGAAGTGTTTGTTGTTTGTGATGGTTACCTGTTTAGTTTTCTCTTAATTGCATGATTCATGTGATTAGAAAGTTTCAATCTTGGTGAAGATCCTTTTGTGGGTGCCTCTTAATTGATGAAAAAAGGTGGCTTTTTTGTTTCATTGATAAAAAGAGTGATTTTGGGTTTTTCAAGTTTCTGCCGACAAAAATATAATTACAAGGATGATGATGATCATATCTTTGAGGTCTTTATGACTTGCTGATGCCACATTTTGTATCAAACAGTTTTTTCAATAGTTGAAGGGTCATTTTGCTGGCAAAGTTGAAAGTTTTTGCTCTTTGTATAGAAAAAAGTATTGATCCATTTGAAGAATTTGAAGATATCCTTGGTGTAGTGGAGCCAAATTGCTTTCCATGTAGTGTGTTTTTGGGGAAATTGCATTGCCCTTATTGGATGTAGTGTTAAAGATTGTTCTTGAAAAGGGAAAAAAACAATTTTTGATTCGTTACCAACTAGGCAAGTCTACAGTTCCTTTAACTTTACTCTGTTGGGAAACTTGTGGAGTTGAGGAGGGAAGTTGGTTTTCTTGGAAGTACACTTTGCTGCATAGTTTGTCTTCTTCCTTGTTTTCTTTGTTTGCTTCTGTGGGGTTGCAAAATTTAGGTAAATTTTTTCCACTGTTTCCCTTCTCAACCCTTTTTACTATTGATCAACTGCTATGATCTAGGAAGCATCTCGGTTAGTCCTAGTGAAATTTCACATTTTGTATGTTAGTTGAATTTCATGATCCTTCCATTCTGTTTGTTACAAACTTTTTATTGCTTTCAGTGGAAGAGATCTCAAGTCCATTGGAAATAATTATTTGATGTTTCTAACTAGAATCTTTAGTGGCTCTTTAGCTGCATTCATTTGCTTGGGAGTTTATGGTGTTTCAATTTTATTTCTTGGATTCAGAAGCTTAGGGAGTTTATCTAAGCTCTTTTTTCTTCTTGAGCAGATAGGCTATTGTAGTATCAACAATTTGAATAGAGTGGACTGAAGTCAATAAGTTAACGAATATGGCAAAGAGATCACATCGCCACGCTCTGAGATATGAGAAGGATCGAGCGGGTTGCATTTGGGGTTTGATTAGCATCTTTGACTTCCGCCATGGTCGAGCCACTAGAAAGTTACTCTCAGATAGAACGCGAGGAAGCAAACCAGCTCTTGGTAAGAATCTAGGTATTGTTTACTCTTTAAAGATGAATCAATTTCTGTTCTTTGCTGGCAGCTTTCTACTATCCTGATGTCAATTCTCCAATCCCCTCCTCGTGTCCAACAAAATCACATTATTTTGTCTTCAGCAGGTTCTGCTTCTTCAAGCTCTATGCAGGAATTACCAAATCCCAGTGATGATAGACTGAATATTGAGGTATGTTATCAGGATACTTTTGACTGTATTGAAATGTGATTCTTTTGGAACAAAAGATTTTGAAGGGAAAAAAAAACGCGAGATGCGTAAGCATTTCAGCTGATGTGTATCCATATGCTGGCATGATAAATGTATGGCATTTATGAATTTAGGATGATGAAGAAAGTGAGGTAGCTGTACCTGATCCTAGAACAAGTGTAAAGGAGCTCATGGAAGAAGAAATGGTCAATGAGCAAAGCCTGAAAGATCAGTGCAATGGTTCTGAAATAGACGCAGAAGATGTTGATTCACAAAAATCATGGCGTTCAAGAAAGAACAGTAGGCGAACACGCAGAGCTTTCTCCAGACCTAGTAATACACACTCTCATGATTTAGATGATGCAGGAAATTTGAGGTCTGAAGCACCTTGTCATCAAGATTCTGGAGGGACGGCCCTCGATGATCTGGACATTGTAATGGAGGAACTCCGACAGATTCATCAGAAAAATCGTAAGTTTGTGAAGCTCCGCCAAGGTTCACATAATGCTCATAACAATCAGTCAGATCAGACTCACCCAGTTGTTGAAGAAAAGGTAAATGCAGCAATTGAGGTGTTTATCAATCAGAGATCAAGAAACAATAAACAATTGGGAGAAGATAACAAGACCCTCCAATCAAAAGAATTCATGGATGCTCTGCAGACGCTAAGTTCGAATAAGGACTTAATCATGAGACTCCTACAAGATCCAAACTCAAGGCTGGTAAAGCAAATTGGAAGTTTGGAGGATGCTCAGTTTGAGGAAAAGCAGAGACCTAACTTGATTTCAGAATCCAATATGTCAGAGGGAAACCATGTTCATGCAAAAGCAGATGATGTCATAAACCACAAACAACGTAAGTTTTTCAGGAGGAGGAGCAAGTCTCAAGAAATTTACCCTCCAATGGGAAATGAGACTCCCCGATCCTCAAGTAAAATTGTTATTTTGAAGCCTGGTCCAGCAGGCTTGCAATCACCCAGTGCTCAAATCAATGTTAACACTCCAGCGCGCTCGCAATACACAGAGAAACATACTATTCAGAATGAAAGAAACACATCCCAGTTCTCATTTACAGAAATTAAAAGAAAACTCAAGCATGCAATGGGAAAGGATCGTCATGGGATCTCTCCTGAAGGAACCATCCGCCGATTTCCCTCTGAGCAGTTAAAGCGATGTAACAGTGACAGAGGGATCTTTGGAGAAAATTTAGGATGGAGTTCTCCTAATAGAGACCATTTTTATACTGAAAAATTTGCTAAATCTCCTCTGGGAATGAAGAGTGGGGATAAGATAGTCAAGTCAAAAGGTGTTGAAGCAGTCACACTGACTGAGGCTTCTGACTTTCCCAGGCCAGGAATGTCTAACATCTACATTGAGGCAAAGAAGCACCTTGTGGAGATGCTAGACAATGAAGATGAGACAACAGAGGTGATTAGTGGACAGTTGTCTAAATCCTTGGGGAGGATACTTTCATTTCCCGAGTACAATAGTTCACCTGGCTGCAGCCCGAGAAAAAACAGCAAGGATGGCATGCTACCTTCCCAAGTGAGGGAGCCTCTTACTGATTCTATACAGGGAGAGAATGATGACAGACTCCAGCATGTACGAGAAGACCATGCTACGGGTCCAAGTCCATCCAGCCAAGACATAGAGATAGAATCTAGCTGTTCTGACGAGCATCCTAATGAGAGCACCAAGTCTGCCAGTACAAATCTAGAGGTTCCATGTGAAAATGGGAACACAATGGATGAAATTGCTGCTTCAACTGATCATACAAGTCCTGAAGGTATTATCTCTTGATCATCCCTTGAATCTAGGGAACATTTCATTTACAATTCACTGTTCTCCCATTTTAAAATCTATTATTGTGTAAGCAGTATCTAAATTATTGCAGGAGATCTAACTGAAGAAGCAATCAAAACCAGATGCCAAGAAGAAGGTGAAATCTTGAGTGTTCCAATTGACAGAGAAATCCAAGTTGATGGTGATGCTACCAATGCAGTGGATGATGGAAACTCTCCCCATGGATTTGAATTGTCATTTGACTGCTTAAAAGAAGTAAGTAGTGCTTGCTAGTACTTTTATTGCCTACTTTTTGGTATTTATAGTGTACATGCATATGCATTGCACATTGTATTAACTGAACATGTAACAATATTTTTTTGTTCAATTTTTGAAGTTAGTTATATCATATTCAAATAAGTTAGTCTCTGGGATATCACAGAAGAAAATGATTAATGAGAGCTTTCTTATCATGCAGTTTTGTTTCCTTCAACCTCCTATCTTTTAGCAAACTCTCATCATTTTATGAAAATGACAAGGTTGTAACATCTAATTGTATTTTTCATGATAAACCTTTTTTTTAAGTTCCCGGTCAATATGCGCAGCATATTTCTTTATATGATAACAATTTGTGGTCACAAATAAGATTCTAAAAAGAGAGTAAACTTTCTTGTTGTACTCTATCTATGATTTCTTACAGTAATTCCTTTGTATATATAGGTCAACAATTTTTATTTTGGTTGATTACCTTTCAAAATAATTGGGTTGTCTTAATTTAAGATCTGTGTCTTCTTGTGGTGGTGCTAAAACAAGTTTGACTTATAAAATTATCAACTAATATGAAATGTGAACTAAAACACTACTACCTGTTATGCTAAACTAGTTCTCAGGCCCGTGCGTTGCACGTGTATTTTATGCTAATTAATACGAACTTCTTAAAATAATAGAGAAGAGATGAAGAGATTGAGCAACTGTGAGAATTTAAAAAAATGACCAAGCAAAATAAGTCACATAATATAAAATAAAGTTTGAAGATGTAAAATGCTCAAGCAATGAACAACAAAGAACAAAAATTATTAAGGGCAAAACAAAGGTCTAAAACTAATATAAAAAGAATATAACTTTGTTGCAGAAAGTGCGAAGGATACACCAAATATTGAGTATTTTAAAAAAGAAAGCATGTAATAATTTGAAAATGCCCCAAAGGCTAAAACTATTGATTTTATAGAAGGTTAAAGAACATGAAAAGTTTTTTTAACTGATGGAAGCTAAAAAGAAGCAGAAAATAATATTAATTTAAGATGATAATGTAAGAGTTAAAGGCACAAGATTAATGAATATTATTAGAGTATAAGTTATGAAAATGAAGAGGTGTAGGTAGTTATGAAGTTGATTGTAAATGAAAAGTGATTTTTTAAAATGATTTTTAAAAAAAATAAAAATTAATAGATAAGGGGCATTTTCACAATCCAACTTTTGACTTAGATTGTTCCCACTTTTAGTAATATATTTATATATATATATTATGACATGATTAGTGGGACTTTAATAAGCAGCGAAAATAACATAAAGGAAGCTCGTTCCAAAAAAAAACTCGCCCTTGAAAAATGTTGAAGAAAGAATGTGCGCTTTTCTAAGGTGCTACAATATCTAAAATCATGAGTGTCTTTGTTTCAGCATCCATCTGGGAAGGATCAAAATAGTCTATCTTCTTCACCAGCCTCACCTGCAGAGTCTTCAAGCCTCAGGAAAGTTGAAGATCCTGACAGTGCAGTTGATAGAAAGGAGCGACCTAGTCCCATATCAGTTCTTGAGCCATTATTCTCAGAGGATGATGTCAGTCCTGCAAGCACCATATGCCGACCAGGTTAGACATGTTTTACCAAGATTTTCTTAAACAAAAATCTATCATTTGTTTATATGCTCACCAACCTGAAATGTAGTTCAATTGCATACAGTTGATCCAGAAATTCAACCACGGAAAATCCATTTCGAAGAACCAGTGTCTTCCATCAGTGAACAAGATTGTCCAATAGTTTGTTTCGAAAATGAAGAATCCGCTTTTGAATATGTAGAAGCAGTTCTTCTTGGCTCAGGATTAAGTTGGGATGAGTTTCTCTTAAGGTGGCTTTCTTCTGACCAGATTCTTGACCCATCATTATTTGACGAGGTAGAGTTATTTTCAAGCCGTTCTTGTCATGATCAAAAGGTCCTTTTTGACTGTGCAAATGAAGTTCTTAAAGCAGTATGTGAGCGCTATTTTGGCTGCAACCCCAGAGTGTCACTTGGTAAACATAACATTCGACCTGTTCCAAAAGGGATGGACCTGATAAATGAAGTATGGGAGGGAGTAGAATGGTATCTTCTCCAATATTCAGCTCCTCATTCTTTGGAACAGCTTGTCAAAAAAGACATGGAAAGATCAGGGACATGGATGAATCTCCGACTGGATCTTGGACATATCGGAATTGAGATGGGGGAGATTATTCTGGAAGAGTTGATGGATGACACAATTTTGAGCATTTCTGGTGATACTTTGGAGTGTGCAGAAGATGTTCTCTTACCAGTCTTGAGTGAAACTGAGAGTAGCGTGGACCAGTAACCAGACCTGTCTCTCTGTAGAAACTAAGAGAAGGCTTCCCTAGACTCTAGATAATGAAGTAGACCATGCTACTCTTGTGAACCAAAAATGGCTTAAACTCTTGATATCTCAACTAATCATTTCACCTCTCATCTAGGTTCTTGCCTAGAGTGCTTCATATACACTTTCTTCTCCTAGCAACACTACTTACTTTTATGACAATAGTATAACAGACTTCCATGCAAAAGCTAAGCCAATAAAGTATAATGTGTGGCACCAGGGATCAGAGAACTCCTCATTGATTCAATTGCTTTTTAAGAAATCAGATGGTGCTAGTTCCTCCTGGGGAAATTGTCATGACATGTAGAATGTGTTTTGTGTGGTTTGTTAATGCGTGTTTTACCTACATGTATTTAGATTTCCTTTTTCCTTTTTGCGTGGCAGATTGGTTGGTGAGGCTTTCGGTGTTTGTCATCCTTTTTTAGTCCCTCTTTTTCTCTTGTAAGTACAAAGTGATTGTAACTGAAAATTACATCAAAGTAGAAAAGAAAGAAATAATATCTTGACATGGTTGTTTGTATCACTCTTTGATAGCTCATGTATCTCTTAAGCTACTGTTTTTGTTTCATTTGGGCAAGCCATATCTTGGTATATTGAACCAAATTTGCAAGAACACTTTTCTCGACTTGCCCACATAATTGCTACTTTGATAGTACTTCTGTTGTCTGTCTTTTAAAATCGAAAATAAATGAAATTCACTATGACATTGCTCAAAGGTTATGGTTGTAGTTTCACTTGAAATGAGAATATCAATGTCATTACCACGCATGAGAAATGTTCCCTGAGTGGCACCCTCCTATTGCAACATTCACAAGCAAGTATTTGCAGCTAGAAGATTAAAGCAAGAGAGTAATTAAAGCAGTAACTAGACTAATCATCACTCTTTGCCTGGTTATATGCTCATCAGAACAAACTTCAAAGTACCAAATATGTTGTGTCCTCACTGTGTTTGAGCATCGTTACAGGATAGATGTCCTTTACCATTAACTTCAATAAAATGAGAACAAAAATGAGAGAATGACATGTTTTCTAAAAGCATTTGTCACCAAAGGCACAGGCTGGATGATGGGGGTTGGGGGAGAACATTTTGTTGAGAAATAAACATCACTGACAAAGCGAACTGCACCCTACAAAATGGCCACAAGAATATGACAGCGAAGAATTTTATACAATGGTATGACTCCAGCACATCTCGAAGTATTCATTGCTGGATGATGCAAAGTCACTTCTTTTTTGCTTGCAGAGTCGAGGGCAAAGCTGCAGGCCTCTTCTTGGTAAAAGCTTTTGTTTTGCTTTCCGATTCATCTTCATCACTTTCTTCATCAACTTTCCCATCTTTGGCGGATATTATTGATGCTTCAGAGCTCTTCAATTTTCTTCTTTTCTCAGCATCCAATTTAGCACGTAGCCTTCTTTCAGCCGGGTCATTTGAGAGTACTGTTTGTGATTGACGTGGAACTGCAGCACCAATTCCAAGCCTGCAAGGACCTAAGAAATTAACCTCAGGAATTTCGTCAAAATCATAGCCATGTTGAACAAGATTTTTACCTGGGCGGTCGACTCTCTAGAACAACCACAGTTGGTTTAGCATCATCAGAAGAGTCGCCCATACTGTTAACCCATTGCTCAGCCTGCAAATGAATCAACATATTCAAACAATAATAACAGTTGATATTCACTAGTTATGCATAACAGTAACAATCAGTCAAGGTACCTATACAACTTCAAGGATGTAGCTGTAGTATTTACATAGGGAAAAGAAAAGAGATCTTGGAAAAATACTGAAGTACAATCATGCTCCTCTTCATGTGGTATGTAACTCACAGGAAGAACCAATCATTAGACCTTTTAAATTTTTGAACTTCTGGACCAACCACCATTCTTTCAAAGATCTGATTTAAGAAAACTGGAATCTGAGCTTTGCTGCTTCTCCTTTTCTGGAATTTCATGCTAAGATGAAGAAGGTTAAGCAGGCTTTGACTCTATGGAGTAAAGAAGCTTATGGAAATATTTTCCAGAATATCTCCACTCTCGATGACGTGATAAAAGTAAAGGAGATTCAAATGGGGATAAAGCATTCAGGTCAGAACAGAGAAGAACTTCATAGAGCCCAGGCAGATTTGAGAAGGTATATGAGCATGGAGGAGGACTTCTGGCGACAGAAGGCAGGAATGAATGGTTTAAGGAGGGAGATAAGAACACAGTTCTTTCACTCTTATGTTACCGGGAGAAGGAACAAATTGAGTCTCCAGAGAATACAAAATTGTGAAGGAGATTGGGTAACAGAGAAACAACAAATGGTAGAAAAGGCAGTAAGTTACTTCCAGAAGCAATTCAGTGAAGAAAAAACTGATAGAAGATATGACATGATACAGAACATTCCAACTCTGGTTACACAAGAACAAAATGTCTTTATCACAGAGCTACCAGGTATAGAGGAGGTGAAAACAGCAGTGTGAAGTCTAAATAGTAATAGTGCAAGCGGTCCAGATGGCTTTTCAGGCCCTTTTTTTCAAACTTGCTCGGACATAATAGGGGAAGATGTGGTAAAGGCTTTTTCCTGTGGACATGAGATTCCTAGATTCATCACTCACACCAACTTGGTTTAAATTCCCAAGAAGAATGAGGTGAAAACATTTGCGGACTTGAGACCTATTAGCTTGAGCATTTTGCTAATAAAATATCGTCTAAAGTATTGCATGTAAGGATCATTTCTGTACTTCCCAGTTTGATTTCTTCTCATCAAACTGGTTTTGTTAAAGGGAGAAGTATTGTAGAAAATGTGTTGCTAGCACAGGAAATCATCAGAGATATCAACAAAAGGAATAAGCACCACAACATTTTAGTAAAATCAGACATGACAAAGGCCTACGATAGGGTCTCATGGATCTACCTTACTAAGGTGATGAGGCAGTTTGGTTTCTCAGAGATTATCGTTGACATGGTCTGAACTGGTATTAAGTGATTAATGGTCAGTCACGTGGTTTCTTTAAATCCACAAGGGGAGTGAAACAAGGAGACCCCCTATCACCCACTCTATTTATCATTGCAGCGGAGGTTTTAGCAAGAGGACTGAACAATTTATTTTATGATGGTAGATATAGAGGCTTTGAGCTTCCTAAATGGACCCCCATAAACCACTTGTCATATGCTGGTGATACCATTCTTTTTTGTTCAGCTGACTCCAGTTCTATGAAGAAAACTATTAAAGTAGTGAAGCAGTATGAAGAGTGTTCTGGACAACTGGTCAACAATTCAAAAGGTTCCTTTTATGTGCATGAGAAGATGCCTCTAAGCATTTGCAAAACCATTAAAAGAAGAACAGGGATGAGAAAAGGTACTTTTCCCTTCACTTATCTTGGCTGTCCTGTGTACTATGGGAGAAAGAAGTCCATATATTTTGAGAAGCTAGTCAGAAAAATAATGAAGAGGGTCATGCAATGGCAAAACAGATTCCTATCATTTGGGGCCAGATATATTCTAGTTGCCCATGTACTGCAGTCCATTCCTGTGTACCTTCTATCAGTAATGAACACTCCAAAGGGAGTCATAAATCAAATCCATAAAAATTTTGCAAGATTTTTTGGGGAACAACTGCAGATAACAGGAAAAGACATTGGTGGCTTGGTAAAGTTTGTGTTCACCTAAAGCGAAAGGTGGAATTGATTTTAGATCTTTGCATGATACATCTAAAGCCTTATTTGGAAAACTATGGTGGAATTACAGAAAAGCTACTTCAATGTGGAGTGCCTATATACGAAACAAATATTGCAAAAAGTTACACCCAGTAATTGCCCAATTAAAAGGGGCTTCACAAGTGTGGAAAAAGATGATGGAAATAAGAAAGACATGGAACATCTAATTTGGTGGTAAATCAAAACAGGAAACTCTAGTTTTTGGTTTGATAATTGGACCCAACAAGGGGCTCTGTACTATGTAGACAATGAACATGGATGAGAAGAAGAAATAGAAGTGAAGAAATTCATTACGGATGGAACTTGGGATATCCAGATGTTACAGGATAGAGTTTCAACAGAAATGGTCCAACATACCATTGACAATATAAGCCCAATACTAATGGAGGTGGATAATGATAAGACATGGTGGATGGGAGAAACTAGTGGGAGATTCACAGTAAAATCAACCTGGGAAATAATCAGAAAGAAGCAATAGCAATCCAAAATATATAACTATATATGGCCGAAAGGACTTCCTGTTAAAATAAGTTTCTTCATGTGGAGAGTCTGGAAAGGTAGGATACCAACTGACAACAATCTGAAAAAGATCAACATTAATCTGGTGTCAAGGTGTTGGTGTTGTGACGATCACAAGGAGGAGAATATAAATCACTTATTTCTAACTTCTCCATTAGCTGTGAAGCTATGGAGACAGTTTGATTAGTGTGCAGGTCTTCACATTGATGGAACGCAACTACATCAAGTCATATTACAGTGGTGGATATCTAAACAGCCTTCTAAACTACAGGTGGTTTTCTGGGCAATTCCAGCAATTATTTTGTGGGAAATATGGAAAAGAAGGAATACCAGGAAGCATGGAGGCAATACAACCTACAACAAGATGGCTTACCAAGGGCAACTGAATATCAATCAGTTAATCAAAACCAATTTTCCTTGGTTAACATCAGTACCTACAGACTGGCCTTCAGTCATACAATACTTAACAGAGTACAAACCTAGATTACATCACTGTGTGGTCAAGTGGAAAAGGCCGACAAGAGGAAGAGTAAAAATCAACACAGATGGGGCAAGTCATGGCAACCCAGGAATGAGCACATGTGATTTCTGCCTAAGGGATGACAATGGAGATTTAATTTATGCACAAGCAGGACAGCTGGGAGAATCCACTAGCATAATGGCAGAAACTAAAGCAATACATGAAGCACTGAACTATTGTCACACATGGATACACAAATGTGAATCTGGAAAACAGACTCTATGAATCTTAAAAACAACTTAACAAATGTGTGGAAAATTCCTTGGGAAATGACTCAACTAATTGAAAGAGCCAAGGAATGGATGCAAGCAATACAAGTTGAGATCACACATACAATTGGAGAAAGCAATATGGTGGCAGACTACATCACCAATCTAGCATATGAGCACGAAGGGACCATGCATTTCAACAATTTTCAGGAACTACCAATCAGAGGGAAACAACCTATCAATAATGATAAATCGGAAATTCCTTACATCAGAGTCAGGAACAGGAGGATTCAAAACGATACTATCTCTGAGAATCATTGAAAAATCAAACCAAAACAACAACATTAGCAGTACAAGAACTTATCTGTTACAATACCAACACAGGGTGGAGTTTAATGGAAACAACAAAGATAAATCACAAACACAAACTTTCAAGAAAGAAGACAAAAAATAAGAAAGCTGGAAAGAACACACTGAGAAAGAAGCAGCAAGGAAGGACAAAAAAAAACCTGGGAAACAAATATATCAACGTCAGTGGACTGATCGGAAGTGGAAATGAAGGAAACAAAAATAGAGCTGACCTACAATCTTGGAAACAACAAATCGACACAGCGGGAGACATGGATGCTCAATTTTGGAAATTCAATGGAAAAAAGTCGACATTCACAGAAGCTCCATCAGTGGGGAAATTGAAACTTGAACAAAAGGAGGAATTGGAAGAGACAAAGTCCATCAAAGACCCTAACCATCAAAAGTTTGAAAGCCGACAACAATGCTTTTTTTTTTTTTTGAAAAAGGTAACTTGTATTATGAACAAAAGGAATACTCAGAAAAGTATTCCAGTAATACTTACAACAAAATTACAGAGGGAGGGGTGTCCCTACTAAGCTTCATAAATAATCTAAAATACTAGGAATATCCTCTTCTTCTGACAACAATGCTTTTACTTTATCAGAAAGATTAGATTTTGATTTACTTTCCTTTTCTTGTTTTTGTTTTATTTTTTCTTTAGCTCTAATTTTATTTGGTCCAGATCCATTTGTGGGCTGACCAAACTTTGTTCTTGTTCTTTATAGATTTGAATGAATAAAATTGGCCCACAGTGCCATATTTAATTTATAAAACGGAAAAGGGTGATATTTGCCCTTGTACTCTTAGAAAAGGGTTATATTTACCCTTTGTTATACTCATTGGTTATATTTGCCCCTGCCATCCAATTTTTGGTTTATATTTACCCTTTGAGTTGTTAAGTTCCACATCACTCCCTTTTATTATCCTATGTGACTCCTACGTGGTGGATATAATCTTCTCTAATTTTATTATTACACCTCACCCCAAAGAATTGAAAGTAACCAAGTAAAAAAAATGTTACTGTTCTTTTGCTCTAAGTCACTGTGGTGCATATGTTCCTTTTCTTACATTTAATTACCCAAACTCAAATTCCTCAATTCAAATCTAATTTTTACTCAAAATCCATTTTGAGATTCTCAATTTCAGTTCCAATGGCACCGAAAGCAGAGAGAAAAGCCAGCAGAGGAGGAAAAGGTTGAAAAAAACCCCAAAAGCAGGGAAGAAGTTACCAAAAGAATAAGGTTTTTCCGGTGCTGATAAAAAGAAGAGATCTAAAAAGAGTAATGAAACTTACAAGATCTATATCTTCAGGTTCTGAAACAAGTTCACCCAGATATTGGAATTTCAAGCAAATCTATGGGGATTATGAACAGTTTCATCAATGATATATTTGAGAAAGTTGCTCAGGAGTTTTCAAGATTGGCTAGGTTCAATAAGAAGCCTACTATTACTTCAAGGCAGTGTTATCAAAGGCGAAAAGCGCAAAAAAGCTCTAAGGTCCATGGGGGCTTTAAGCGCAAAGCGCAAATAAAGCGTGGGCTTTAATGAAAAAAGGCGCAAAGCGAGAAAAGAATACAAATATATATGTTTAGTCCAAGACTAATAATTATAAACATGAATGACAAATATATGACCAAAGAAATAGAAAAAAATTTATGGTTAAGTGAAATATCAATTATTTAGTTTCACTTCTTCATAAAAGGCTCATTGGCAAGGAAAAGCTTGCCTTAGAACCTTGATGACGACACTAAAGCGCACATAAAGCGAGGCAAAGCGCTCAACACGTTTTGAGCCTCGCTTCGGGCTTAAGCGCGCTTAAAGCTCACCTTTGATAACACTGCTTTGAGGGAAATTCAGACTGCTGTTAGGCTTGTTTTGCCTGTTGAGTTGGCTAAACATGTTGTTTCTGAAGGAACTAAGGTTGTTACTAAGTTTACTAGTTCTTAGATCTAATGGGTATTTGGGGTTACTGGTATTTTGGGGAATGTAAAGGTAGTTGCTTATATGTTTGGTTGAAAATTCTATGTTAGATTTGTAGCTTTTGGTGGTACTTGAATGTAACAGTAATGAATATGAATGAATGTGTTTTTCTCCAAAAAGAAGTAATTATTTTGCTGCAACATATAATTCATATTTCACATCAAGTTCTTGGGCCTTGGGGGTGGGTGGGTGGGTGGGTGAGGGATGGAAATTGGCTTGTGTTTCCAATTATTTCCCAAGAATTCGGTCTTCCATCTCAAAACAACACATTGCTCACTAGAGAACCAACTCTTGTACAAGCAGATTGGGTTTAAACACTAGGATGGCCAAATTCTTGGAAATAATTGGAAATGTTTTTTTCACTTGATTCCTTTCAATTCTTTGGGGGTGAGGTATAATAATTAAATTAGAGAAGATTATATCCATGTAGAAGCCGCGTAGGATAATAAAAAAGGGGTGATGTGGAACTTAACAGCTAAAATGGTAAATATGAACCCAAAATTGGATGGTAGGGGCAAATATAACCAAAAAGTATAACGAAGGGTAAATATAGCCCTTTTCTAAAAGTATAAGGGCAAATATGACCCTTTTCCGTTTATAAAAAATTACAAGAATATGAATACCAGTCATACTACTACTACTGATTTAAAGAGGAAAAGATCTGACATAGCGGAGTACCAGGTTAGCTTGAGTGTATGAAAGTATCAATGGTCAGTAAAATAAATATGAGGGGAAAACTATGGCAAGTTCCCAGTATTTTTATTTTTTTTGGCTATACTACCCTACCCCGCCCCCACCCGCTTTTTTTTATAGAAATCTAAGAACATCATTACCTCATCACCTGATAGAAATCATTGTATCTCCTGCTTTAGATCAGGTAAAATTCAGGACCTTAGGGATGCTACAGAAGTACAGAACAGAACTTGCTACCTTTAGTGCCTATGCATCTTACATTTGAAAGAGTCACCCTCCAAGAAGTTAAAACCGGACATATGACCCACTCATAGCCAATTAAACACGTCTCACTTTCATCTTAGATAGTTTAAGAAAGGACACTCACCAATTTGAATGCCCTGTTCAATACAACCAATTGAGGACGTGAAGTTTTCTTTGATGGCTCTTCCAAACTTGTCGTCATATTAAACCACCTAAACATCAAATCAATCATAACTGCACCATATTAGAACAATTACTTTAAAACAGAGTAGTTCTACCCAAACAGGAAGAGGAGAAGGAAACCATACCAGGTAAGATACAACAGAATGCCCTATGAGTTACTCTGCGATGGGTTCTAGACCACAACCAAGTGAAGATTTTCTCAGCCCTGTAAAATATGCTGACATTCTCAGTGGGATCAATAATACTCACAGCAAATTGGTCATTGCCAAAACAAGTCGTGTACATCAAATGCAGAACGGCTGGCCCTTCCCTCTCCCCCCACAAAATATTCCCTTTCTTTTCTACGGTTTATAAAAGCAAAAAATAAAGGAAAAGAACTTTTCAGAGACCAATTATGTTGTAGACGAGCGGAAAAGAGCCATAAACAAGCAGGGTGATCCATTTTCCACAGCAAGTGATCAACGGGTTTATGCATATCGTTAATCATATCATATTAGCCACATAGAAACACATAGCACTCATGTACAATAAATAACTAATACGACATTAAAATGTAGGAGAGAGTCAGCAGCAAGACATAGAAGAACAAAAGCCTGACTCTGCAATATCTTAATCCCATATTTTCTATTGGATCTTCAGATTCTGCAAAATATCACACAATAAAAATCATTGACATAGCAAAAAAGTAGCATGCACGTCTACAATAAAATTAAATAGCAGAGCAGCCAGAAGCAAACCAGGGAAGGAGGAAAGGCTAATCAAAGTATCAAATAGACAGCATAGAATTAATGAAGAAAAGAGAACCTGAAAAATAGAAGAACTGAGAACTGAAGAAGCAAGCAGTGAACAGAAGCTGAAATCTCACGAGTGATGCAGGTTCTCTACTTCTTGTTCAAATTAATCTTCAGATAGAGATTCTAGGATCTCAAGGTTTTTTCATCAGTTCTCTTTTCTTGCTTTAAGCCCCTGATTTTCTTCTAAAAACATAACTTGGCCTAATAAGTGTCCAATTGAAGTCCACAAAATAGAGAAAGATAAGAACACATGTTCAGAGCGTGTCTGATGCATGAACCTTGTCCAACTACACAGCCCTAAATCTGGTGCCCATGCTTCACAGGTGTAAGCACAATGTTCCCCTTGCACACCCATTTGCCCGGGGTCTGATATTACTGGAGCTGTCATAAATAATCCAGAGTACTTGTTGGTTGGAAGCACAGTGGTTAAATGCATTTTCATAGAGCTTCCATTTTGATCCTAACTATCGATGCAACTTAGTCCACCGCAGAAAGAAAACATATGACTGGATGCTAATATCCTATGCATATTCCTACATTTGACTCTATTTTATTTTTGAAACCCAATATATGGCACAATTCTGAAGCATTCTTTCTTCATTAGGTTGAAACCTACTTTAAGCTCACAAGTAGGGCTGGGCGTTCGGTTGATTCGGTTCGGTTTGTAAATTTCGGTTCGGTGGTTCGGTTTTTCAGTTTTTGGTTTGGCAAAAATGTGAAACCAAACCAAATTGAAATAAATTCAGTTCGGTTTATTTTAGTTCGGTTTTCGATTTAACCAAATTTAATTAACAGTGGCAAAAATTAAAGAAAGTTAATTTATTTATACTTATCAAGGATGGATAGTAGTCACTAATTTACTGTAAGCCTCATTAGGATCAAATGCTTTGATGTCCTCTACATACAAATGCACCGGAAAATAGCCACAAGCATGCTTACAGATGTACACTAACAGTAACTAAAACTGTAAAAGATGATAGACATTAGATACTCGTGACTCAACACTACTTCATGAATACTTATTTAACACAAATGTCAACAGAGTTGCCTATAAATAACTTAATTACAGATAGACGCAGTACATTACAGTTCACAAATCACACAAATAATCACATAGTTGCATACTTGCATTAAATGATTAAACATGTTTTTCATATTCTTGCCATGGGTTTTCATCAGATTTTGCTCTTAATGTGTATCTAACAATTTGTTTTGTTGTTTCACTTCAAGAATCTCTAACAATGCTTACAGATTTTGCTCTTCAACTTCCTACACTGCTCTGCTACTGCCTAGTCGTGTTGTTTTACACAAGTTTCTTGGATTCCATTATTAATTTACCATCAAAATAAAGATTTCCAGATGAGAATTGGGACGCGATGAGCACTGACCTTCGAGCCGCGAGTCGCGAGCGAGCACTGAGCAGTGGCCAGTGAGAACCGCTGCGGGCTGCGAGCACTCGGCAAGAGTCAGAGATGAGAGTTGAGAGACGACGAACTGAGAGATGAGAGTTGACTGCTGAGAGACGACGGACTGGCGAGCTGCGGCGTAAGTCGTAACTGATTATTCCAAGTCGATCGACTGACGAGTGACGACAGACGTGACACGAGAGTTGAGAGATGGGAGTTGCTGTCTGAGTTAGGGATTTCAGATTATCACTTTAGGGATTTTTTATTGGAAATAGGGCCTAATTTGAATATGGGTTGTGGGCTATGGGCTGGCTGGGGCATGGACTGAAGTAACTTAATTAAGGGTGTAAAGAATAGATATATATAATTTTGGTTTTTTTGGTTAATGAAAATTTTCAAAATGTCAATATTTTAGCATTTAATAGGATTTCTTAGCCATATTTTTAATATTTATTAAAAGTGACAATATTTTAATTTGTTATATATCTGACATATGTATTTTTTTAATTTATTTAATTTGAAATAATACAATTATTTAATAATATAAGGGAGAAAATCAAGGGAGAGAATATTTCAAAAAAGATAAATATCACTTAATTTTCTCATCAGTTACATTTTCAAAAAAAAACTCAATTCATTCCAATATGTATATTGTATTCATTCTAGTTTTCATGTTGTATTTTGTATAATGAAATTTGTATTTTTTTTATTAGTTTGTATTCATTCCAATAGGTATGCCAAATGAATCTGTAGTTATTTAAGAGACATATTTGTATTCATGTATTTTTTTCTTCCGAATGTTGTATCCTTTCTTAAGTTGTATTCATTTCAATATGTACTTTATTTGTATTTGTATTCATTCTAGTTTTTATGTAGTATTTTGTATAATAATATATAAAATACAAAAAACAATATGATGAAAAACTGAGAATGAAATATAAAACTGAAAAGGAATAAATGAATATTTGTTGGAATCATTCTTAAATAAAATACATTACTAGTTGACATACTTTTAGAATAAATACAAATAAGAAACAAATACTAGATTCATAAACTATGCAACATAATTTTTGCATGAATACAAATATTAATATCATACATACGATTTTGAATACAAATTGAGAAAGGATACAAAATTCTGATTTTTTTTTATAAGAAAACAAAACAAACTAATAGGAAGTTGTTCTTTCTGTAATAAAATACATATCTAGTTGACATGCCTTTGGGATGAATTCAAATTAAGAACAAATACAAGATTCATAAACTATTCAATGTAAAAGTTTGAATGAATACAAATATTAATAGCATACATACTGATTTGAATATTAATTGAGAAAGGATACAAAATTCTAACAAAACTATAAATACAAAACAAACTAATACGAAATTGTTCTTCCTAGACTTGGTCTTCAAAAAGTTTTCGAAATCTTCAGCACCCAAATTATTATTTTTTATTTTATTAATAGTGTCTTTACATAATAGAGGGAAATCTCAAAAGATATTTGGTGACAATGTATTTACCTTTATCAGCGGGTGAAAATTTTTTGAAGGAATTGTGAGATTTCTTTAAAAAAATGGAGGAAAATAAAAGAGGTGATTTGGGGTAAGAACCTAAAAAGAGGAGAAAGTGAGTAATGAGAGCTTTTTTTTTCTTCTTTTCACGTATAGGGGAGTAAAATCAGTCCAATGTGGGGCCTCATTTGAGAAATAAAAGGAAAAAAAATTAATTATATTATGATACATTTTATTTGCTAAAAAATTGACATATTGACATTTTCAATAATTATTTTAAAGTGTAGATACTTTTAATAATTATGTTAGAAAGTTTGACTAGTTTACTAATTTTTCCAATTTTTTTAGCTAAAAATCGAAAATCGAATCGAAAAACCGAAATACTGAAATTTGAAACGGAAAATTAAAAAAATATGCTCGATTGATTTTTTGGGTTTTAACCATATTATGCACAGTCCTAGTTATGAATATTATTAAGAATGAAAATGGAATAAATGAGTTGTGAATGTAAGACTTTTAATGAAGCAAATAAAGGAGGAATAAAAAACAAATAAAGAAGAGAGGAAATAGTGCTTAATGTATATAGTTACGTGAGAACTATTTCATGGAAATGGATATCAACCTTTGTTGTTTAAATGAATATCAAGAAATAGTTTTAGATTTTCTAATAAATTATACAAATAGAAAAAATTAAGAAAAATGTCAAAAAATGATTAAAAAGATTAATGAAATTAGATTTTTTTTAACGATCATACTAATTTATTGTGTATAAGTTATTATATTAATTATTATATTTATTAATGAAGAATTGAGAAGTCACTCCAAATTTCAATCATGCATTCTCCTTTCTTAATTACATTCAATTATTCTACTTTAATTAAGAAAATAGGGGAAAATTAAAAAAAAATCAAAAATAAAGGAGAAAAAAAAAGATAAATATGAATGGTGACCTTAGAGAGGTATCACATCATCTTGTCTATATATATATATTACTTGTTTATTCATTAAATTAAAATAAAATTAGTTAATTTTTTTCTCACTTTATCCCTTTAATTAATACTCTTAAGAAAATATTATAAAAATAATAATTAATTTAATCAGAAAATAATGGATTCATTAAAGGTTTGAATTTCATGAAAATTAATAGTGTTATTCTCAACGTGGAATATAATTATTGAAATTGTAAAATATTATTATTTGTAGAGGTATTAATAAATCAAAAAAATTGATAAATATTACTTTAAAGAATGTTTTTAAAATTTAATGAGTATACCTTATCCCCCCCCCCCCCCTCCCCCTTAAAAACAAGGGATACTAAAAAGGAAGAAGAATGTAAGAATAAACAACAATGAAAGATAAAAACAAAATTGGAAGAAAGAGAGTGAATAGAGTATTGAAGTGAATATAAATAAATGCTTCTTGGGTAGTGTTTTTTATTGGGAAGGAAAAAATTCTTAGGCAGTGTAATTTCTTCAAACCATCTAGTGGTTTAAGACTTTTCTTTTAGTGGTTTAACTTTGGAAGGCATTTTGGGTGCAAGAAAAAAATGTATTTACAGCAATACCCTTGCCAGCATCCTTTAATTACGATCTTACCCCACAAAGGAAGGTCGTATCATTTCGTGCCAAAATAGTGTCCTGCCAAATATATTTTCCGATATCATATATCATATAGGCGCCACCACAAATCAAAATTCCCTTTTAATTTATTTATTTTCAAAACTAGTCTTTCCCATTTATGAAAAATTGTGACTTATGAAAAGTTGTGATTTTTTACGAAGAGTTGCAACTTTTATGAAAACTTGTGACTTTTATGAAAGGTGTGACCTTCCGAAGGGTTGAAACTTTTTCCAAAAAGTTGTGACATTTCTGATAAGGCACAATAAGCATTTGTTCACACTACCCTTTGTTATCTATAAATAGAGGAATTTCTTGCCACTATTATTTGTAGGTTTTTTTAACATTAATTAAGCTTCTTATGAAGTTTGTTTCACTCCTCAAAATTTTCTTCCTCCTATTTCATAGAGCTTAATCTTTACTATAAGTCATAGTGATTCATGTAGCTATGACAAATTCTTTTTGCTATTTTGGTGACTTTTTTTTTAACTCTGTTAAAAATTTCAGCAAGGATGATTGAAAATTGATCTTCTCTTTTGTCCCTTTCTACAAGTTTCTTCATACAAACAAAGAAAATTGATTTTAATTGCAATGCGACACTACTATCGTTGCACCTTTCAGTCCACAACTCATAACACTGGTGAAATGGTTGAATTTATTACATTTGGTTCTTTAGTAAACAAAACTTTTATTTCGATCACTATTGTTTGTAGGTTTTTTTTTTTTTGCTATAGGGAGACAAATTCAAACACATTAATTAAGATTCTTATAAAGGGCCTGTTTGGAAAGTCACCCTGGTTATTTGGATTTGGTGTAATTGGGTGCAATTACACTGTTTGTCTTGTTTGGTTGGACATGTAATTACTTGATCAGCAGGAAATTTGTGTAATTGGCAGGGAGTAATTACACTTTCCAATTCATAGGGAGAGACTGTGAATTGCTGGTAATTACATGGTGTAATTATCATATGGTTACTTTTTAATTTTTTCTTTTTATTTCAATTTTTATTTTTTATTATTTCTATTATTTTATGTTCTTTTTTAATTTTTATTATTCTGAAAAATTTCTAAAAGTTTATTTTTTATTTTATATTATTATATTTCATTTTCTTCTCATTCTCAACCTTACGTCACGTGATTCTATGCAATTTTTTCGTACTATCTATTTCTTTATGCCATAATTATTTTCTCACTAGCATAAGTTTATTAGTAATCTAATTTTTAAATTAACATAGAATTTATTGCTAAGTAAGGTTATAGACTAAAAATAAAAACAAATCATATTTATATATGCTATGTTGAAATTTGCGATAAAAGTATTATGTTAAATTTTTTGTTTTGAATTTATAACATATGTTACATTTTCAGTTTCATTTGTTTTAGTAATATTTAATTCACATTGCAAGTTATTTTTTAATTAGATTATTTTTTTGTTAAATATTATAATAATTTATGACATTTTATTTATATATTAATCTTTCTATCAAACATCCATTTCACGATTTTCATAGAAACTTCACACTTTCAGTTTTTATGATCAATTCAATTGAAATATATTAATTTGAAAAAATATAAATCTATTGTTTTTTTCATAATATTAGTTAAGAACATATGTTTATTAATTAATATATTTTCAAAAAATAATATATATCTTAAATATTTAATTAAATATCATTTATAAAGTTTCTTATTTGTCTAGTATAAATTTTAAATAATTATTTTTTATTTTTAAAATTTAATATAATTTTATGATTACAATTGTTTATCCAAACAGAACATGTGTAATTACGGTGTGACATCCAAACAGGACATGTGTAATTACAATGTAATTACACTGAGACAAACAAATGGGTCAGTGTAATTACTAGGTTAGTAATTAACCCTAGTAATTACACCAATTCCAATTACCAGGTGGATTTCCAAACAGACTCGAAGTGTGTTTCATTCATCAAAATTTTCTTCCTCTTATTTCATGAAGCTTAATATTATAGTGTAAGTCATAGTGGTTCATGTATCTATTAAAATATCTATTTGCTATTTTGGTGATTTTGTTGCACTCTGTTAAAAATTCTAGTGAGGATGATTAAAAATTTATCTTCTCTTTTGTCCCTTTCTACAGGTTTCTTCATATACTTTTTGGAAAAATTGTTTGTGGGTTGTGCTATATTTGATAGCACACAACAACAAATATGTGATAACTAAAACAGATTGCACTCTTGCTTGCCACAACCAACATATTATTTTGATTGTTTTTTCTTTGGTACAAACATTTTGTATGCCATTGCACTCTTCCTAAAAGATATTAGTATAGAGAACATTAGTTCACTTCTTTTATCGCAAGTTAACTAATTTGCCATATTTCTTCGTCTCTTCTTTTTTGGGCAATAATAAGAGATCAAGTTTTCTTGAAACTAACAAATGTCCAAAATACACTATAACAAAAATATTTTTTATCGGCAATAAATAGGCACAATAACAAAGAGTGATAGAGCCTTTATCGACATTAATTAATTGTCATTAAAATCAATGTTGCTATAGACTTTAGGGACATTTATAGAGAGTGCCAATTGCCTCTGAAAATACATATTTAGCGACAATTAAGCTATTAATTGCAGTTAAAGATCATTTTTGTTGTAGCAATAACTCTTTCTTTTGACAATTTTTTTTGTTTTATTGATAAAGAAGTAATAACTCTTTCTTTTGGATTCTTTCAATTAAATTTGTGAACTGTAAACTTGGATACATCCCGAGATCGAACATACTATCTTTTTGAAAATTATGTTAAGCAACGTGCCTTTTTCTTCTTGATTGTTAGGAAAGTAAGGTCGTCTTTATTATTATTTGTGGATATTTGTGAGTTCAAGTGCTCACAAAATTATGCTGTGAGATTTTAATATGTTATGTGTCAAAATTTTGGTTTAGAATATCCAATTGTGAACAGTTTCATTCAGATGTCACCTACTGCTTGGTTGATAATTGCATTAATTCTTTGTAACTGCATACTATAACCATAACAATAACTATAGTTCAATTCCAAATAAGTTGGAGCCAGTGATATGAAACCTAAGCAATAGTAACGACTATTCTGAGACAATGAGGAAAAACATTTATGATACTAACAATTTTAGGGTGATATTAAATTTCTGCGTGAAGCGCGAGTAATTTTACTACTACTATAATAACAAGAGAGTATATTTTGAGATATCTAAAGTTATTATCATGTTTTCTTTCAAAAATAATCTATATATATGAATTTAAAACTTTACTCCATATGTATGTTGTTAATACTTTAACTTTTAAAAGCTAATTTAATCGTAAAGAATCAATAGCCCAGTATTAAGAAAATAAAATTGTTGTAAAATTAATAATCCCTTAGCGATAAACCAATTCTTTAATTAAAAAAGTGATTAGTCAACATATATGATATTCATGCTACAAGAAAATTTATTGAATTTAATTATGTTTCATCACATGTTGAGAAAGCATGCAAGAAGAATTTTATATAGTTGAAGTGAAAAAAGAAGAGGGTATAATTTTTACACTTTTTACAGCTATATTAGAAAATTCATAATTATTACAAAAATGAAAAAATCGGATAGTTTTTTTTTTTTAAAAAAAAATGACAGCAATTACTACTATTTTTTTTTTATGATTTGGCATATACAACATGAAAAATTT
Organism: Solanum gracilifrons; assembly: GCA_029582605.1. Lineage (NCBI taxonomy): Eukaryota > Viridiplantae > Streptophyta > Magnoliopsida > Solanales > Solanaceae > Solanum > Solanum gracilifrons. The sequence continues at coordinate 25,848 of JAJOOH010003124.1, forward strand.
ATTCTCAATTTTACGAGAATTTTCATAAAAGCTTTTCATTTACTAATCTTGGATAAAACTTTGAAGATTGAAACATATAATTCTAAAATCTATTAGACAGTGATATTTTGACTTCATTTCCTAAATTAAAAGCCTTATTACTACAATCAACCAAATAAGTTAGGGTTATAAAGAAAAAAGAAAAGCTATGTGCAGTAAAATAGAAAAAAATGTCAAAATATGACCTAGACCAAAACTTCTACATTAAGCATAACATTAAATTTAGCATATCACACCTTTGACTAAATTCTATTTTAGGAAAATAAAATAATTATCAAAAATTAATTTGGTAATAATTTTCATGTATTAAGTTTTTAACTAATCTAGCTGTCTTGTATTATATCTTTTCGTTTTTCCATTTTTAGCTATATTGATGCCTATCTTTTTAACACTTTATTTTTTAGAGGATGGACTGGTTTATTAAATTTGTACTTTGAATTTTATAAAGTAAAATTTAAAAATTTATATATTTTAATCAAGTTGAAACTATTATCCGACATAAGTCTATGATCAACTGCATGTCATAAAAAGAAAACTTTTCACAATCAACAAATTTTAAATATAGCGAATAACTAATAAATAATGAACTTAAAAATTGTGTTAAAACATACTTAATGAATATAATTATTTAAATTAATCACAAGGAAACAACGACTATCGTCGATGACTTAATTTTGAGATAAAAAATCACAACATTACTAAAATATCAAAGTCATAAAAATATTATCTTTAGAATTTTTCACGCATCAAAATTCAAGTGTAAGTTGCATAATAAAACTGCTTGCAACGAAGAGAAGTTAATTTTGATTTTGATTAAAATATTGACCATAATATCATACTCATAAGCTAGAAAGTCATATATATATTGCCATAGAAAGAAATCGTACAATATTCAAAAATGTTTTTATATTAGTAAGGTTGTCAAATTTTCATTAATTCCTTTATAATTATAATCTAAATAAATAGAGACAAGTGATGCTAACGAGTGCAAGAAATTCACTACATAAAAAATTATCTTTAGCGGCAATTAATTAACGGCAATAGCTCAATTGTCGTTAAATATGTATTTTTAGTGGCAATTAACATTGTTTGTCTATGTCTCGAAAGTTTTTAGCGACATTGAATCAAATGACACTTTAAAAAGTTTAGCACTCTTTATTAATGTGTCTATTTGTTGCCACTAAAAGTTATTTTTGTTGTAATAAAATAGCATTGAAGTATCAATTTATCCTAGGATAAAAACTATTTACAAGAAACATAATATTTTGCTTTTTTTTATATTACGTAATATTTTGAAGTTTTCATCACTATACTGATGAAGCATTTATTTTCTTTTAATCATTTATATTAAATGGCTGATTAAAAGTATTTTAATGTATGAATTGTATATTTTATATGGGATTTTTAACACATTCTAAGCCTACATCCATTAATTTACACTCAAGACATAAATATTCAAACCTAGACAAATAATATGGGAATTCTCACTTTATAGTTTATACATATTAGGCAAACCATTAAGTTTAGCATCCAATAAAATTCACAAAATTATTTTTCAATTATTAAAGAAAGATATGGTAATATTTTCCGTATCTTTGAGTTTTTAACTAATTTAGATGTCTTGTGCTATATTTTTCCGTTATTAACTATATTTACGCTTTACTTTATTAGTAAAACATATGCGAAGATCCTATATTAGAATTAAACTAGTAAAATCATATGCGCCTTGCGTGAGAATTTAATATCATAAAATTTATAAAATAATACTTAAAACCTATCAGTCATTAAAACTAAAACACTATATTGCGGAAATTTAATATCACGTAATTTATAAAATAATACTTAAAACCTATCAGTCATTAAAACTAAAACACTATATCATGTTACATACAAGATTACAAACAGTAATAATGTAAAGGAAGATGATAATTATAACATCGATCTTATCATTTATCATTCAATCAATCATCTTTAATTTGATTTTATAATTTATCATTTTGCTTCCATGAAGTGTTACTATTTGATATTTTTATGGAATCAAATGAACATCAACCGGTTATATTAAATTTTCTAATTAATAAATACTTGTTGGTGAAGGGATAAATAAATTTTAAAAGGTTGAAAAAAGTGAACAAATATTCTAATTCTAACGTGT
>JAJOOH010003125.1:0-21634 GCA_029582605.1 Solanum gracilifrons
CCTTGAAGGACTCGAGTCTAGATTGAATCAATGTAAGTACAAAATTTACACAAAATGCCAGCAATAGAGAGATATTTTTTCTTAAGGACTTTTGGCTGTTTAGTGCTTTGGGGAGTGCAACAAAATAAACCAAATAACATTCTTTAAAAAAAATATTTTATCAGGAACAAAATGTGTTTTTAAAAAAAAAAATATTTCTCAGGAAAATAACATTTTTGACCCATTAAGTATCAGTATGAATATTTATTGACTAAATTATTAATAATAAATACATATTAAGAATTACTTTGTTCAATTTCACATAATTTAAAAGCATTTTGTCTAAATAATTATATCAAAATTGGATCAAAAGTGTACCAAATTGATGCCAATATATCACTCAATTCGCTCATTTGTGCATAAGTTAAAACTGAAGGGAAAGGGGGCGATACCTTCTAAGCATTTCTGGATTCCGGCAAACAACAGCTGTAGATCGACCAATCTGAAACAAACCCGATTTCCAATACAAACACTGATATATATTGTTATCACTAAATACAAGTTACAACGTATAATACACACAACAAAGTAATAACACACTAATTACGAATAGATTAACATAGAAGAAGATAACTAGAAGGGGATGAGATACTAGAACAGAGAAAGGAGATGAGAGATAACGGAAAGCCAAAGCTTCTACATAATTTGTATAACCGTTCTTCTAACTCCTAGTCCTTTTTTAACAAATGGTTATTGGGCCTGGATCCCAAATAAAAGCCTCTAATAGCCCATAGGCCCTTACGGAGTCAACTTGGTTCACAACACAATCAGTTGCCGGATCGCTCTTCTCCTTCACATACGCATCTTATGCCGAAAAAACAACCATGGATTCCGGCGAGAAGATAAAAGAAACAACAGCTGTAGACCAACAACAAACCATGGATTCGGGCTGAGAAAATAGAAGAAACAACAGCGGTAACCAAAATCAAGTCATGGAATCCGGCGAAAAGGAACAATGGTAGACCGATCAATTAGTTGCCTGAAACTCTTTTTCTTCACAGTTTCTCTATTATTCTAACGGGATCAGATATCCGTAACAAGTGCTCTCTCAAACAAGTAGCTTTATCTTTGAAATTTACTTGATATCTTCTCTTTTAGTAACTTTAAATACCACGAAGGATATGTATCCTAGGTTGATTATGGCTTAAGTAATTCTGTTTCTCTCCCAAATTAAAAAATTTCAACTTGACAACTTTGATAAAGGGAAAATGTCGAAACTCGGTCAGTTTCTAAAGAAGAGATTTGTGCGTTGCAGGAATGTTTATACACATTCGTTTGATAATACTATCTTTGAGATTTTGATGTCCATGTGGTTATAACGTGAAAGTTTCTGTATAGTGTAAAATTGATATAGGTGATATTATCTAAAGACCATATTGTGAATTTATTGTTGGACTGCGCTCTGTTAGAAACTATGAAATCATTCCGTTTTAAGGATTTTAGTCGCCTTGAAATTAGGTCTTCGAAATTGAAGAGGAATCTGATATCATATAATGATGATGAAGAAATTGATCATTTCGTGGAAATTATTGTCTCCTATATATAGTACATTCATTATTTAGAGATTTCAGGAAGTCATCATGTTTTTAAGTGCAGGCTTGTAGCCATATCATCTGAGGTTAATACTAAGCTTATGTTCGACTTTACATCCATCAAAGACATCCAATATTATATCGCATGTTACATGTCTTTGATACATGTAATTTCAAACGTAAGCTTAGTATTAACCATGGAGGATATATATATATGTCTACTAGCCTACACTTGAGACCATGAAGACTTCCTGAAGTTTCCAAATGATGAAGATAGGGGGCAACAATTTCCAAGGAATGATCAATTTCTTCATCATCATTGTATGATATCAAATTCAGTCTCTTCAATTTTGAAGACCTGATTTCCATGCGACTAAAATCTTTAAAACAAGATAATTTCATAGTTTCTAATGCAGGACAACCCAACAGTAAGTTCACAATATGGTCATTGGATAACACTATCCGCTTCAATTTTATGTATTTAGAAATTTTCATGCTATGGACACATTAGCGTCAAAATCCCAAATTAGTGTTATAAACGATGAACAAGTGCATAAACATTCGGGCAATGCATAGACCTCTTCTTCAGAAACTAATTGGAGTTTCATATTTTCCACCTGTGTGCATCCGGCTCAAGGTTATCAAGTTGGATTTTTTTATTTTGGACGAAACGGAATAACCTAATACATAATGAACATAGGATACATATCGTTCATGGTAATTAAAAGTACTAAAACAAAAGGTATCAAGTCAATTCCAGAGATAGCGCCACCTTTTTTAGAGAGCTGTTGTTACGAGTGTTTGATCAGACGGTATAAGAGAGCGAAGGAGAAGAGCATCCAACAATTGACTGATTTGGTCTACAACTTTAGGTCTTGTGGACGACCAAAGGAGCTCTTGGAGTTTCACATTAATTATACCGCGTTTTACTCTTTTAAGTGCCCAAATCGTCAAAGTCTTACTTTTCTCTTCATTCATTTTCATTTCTTCCATTTGTCATTTATTACAGATAGAAAGTATAATACAAAATATTCTTGGATTTACTTAGCATGTTTTAGTTCTTGCGACTCTGCACACTCCAACTTATACATACATACTCTCCCTCATTGAACTGACAAGTAGAAATAGATTTTGTGCGTGTCTCATTCTTACCTAGTTCTTTTATTCAGAAAGTACGAGCAACTGTAGTAAAGAGCACATTGAATCCAGTTCAGGATTGTGAACTAATGCTTTCAGTTACGCAAGATCATGGTTCATGGGACTGTAAAGCTGGTAGACATTCCATTTAACCTTTGTCTGGCAATTTTACTTACCTTTTTCTCCCTTTTATTTGTCAATGTAAATGTAACTCCTCAATGATTTACTTTGAATGTGTCAGATATCCAATAGGTTGAGGAAAGGAAAAATACTTTTTGGTGTAAATACATCTCACCCTCCCACACCCCACTTGTTGTTGTTAGTAATAGTAGTAGATGATTAGGTAAATCTCTATACTTGAGATTTCTCTGAAAGACTGAATCTACTTAACTACAACTTTCTACTTTTAGCCTAAGATTTGGTAATCATTTCTTCCAATGCACACTGATCATATCCCACATTTTTTTTTGAAATTCAAGCCATTTAAGAAGCCTAGCTTTTTGGTAAATATTTCTTCCCAGTGCATGTTACTGTCAGCCAGTGGTTTTTCACTGTGTTCGGTTGACTTTTCGCTAGCAATTTATCCCTTATATTATACCACGTTTTACTCTTTTAAGTGCCCAAATCGTCAAAGTCTTACGTTTCTCTTCATTCATTTTGATTTCTTCCATTTGTCATTTATCACTGCTCTATCCCTGTAATTTCTCCATTTTCCCCTTTCTTTTATTTGGTGTGAATAGAAAATATTCTTGGAATTACTTCGCATATTTTAGATATTGTGACTCTGCACTCTCCAACTTATACATACTCTCCCTCATTATACTACGAGCAACTCTAGTAAAGAGCACCTTGAATCCAGTTCAGGATTAGGAACTAATGTTTTCAGTGTGAAAAAAGTTAAAGATGATTTTTTGAATAACATAGATTTCTCTAGAATGTCCTAGTGTAGAAAGTTAGAAATTGTCTTGAAGAAATATCTAGATATTCTAGAGTAGTTGCCTTGAAGAAATATCTAGCTATTTAGAGTAATTGCTAGAAGATAAGTTCACTAGAACTTTCTTGTAAATGTATCTAGAAGAGTTTCTAGAACTATCCATAGATAAGTATAAATAAGGGATGACCTTGTACATTTGTATTCAAGGGAAAGTCAAAGCAATTAAAGAGTCTTCTTCCACTACAAAGTTCTTCTTTCCAAATTCTTTCTTTAACTTTCTAGCTTCCTCTTCTTCTTTAGTTGAATCTTTTGATCTTACTTAACGATCTTGGGCTAGCAGAAGGCTTCCCGAATTATACTTTTCTTCTGCTATTCTCTACATGGTATAAGAGCCATAGCCGTAGATTGGCTTGCGGGTGTTATTTCAAGATCAGGTTGGTGGTAGATTCAACTAGTTTGTGTAGATGTATTTTGGCGATCGTGTTAATGGACTGGAGATAGAGTTGTTGACTCAGTCCAATTACAAGGTATGGAAGACATGTATGGAAACATACCTTGTGGGAGATGATTTGTGGGATGTTGTTAATGGGAATGACACAATTCCTCCTGATGACGAACCGGGAAATTGTAGCGCATACAAGAAGTGGAAGCAGATTAATGCGAAAGCGGAGTTCATCTTGAAGAGGACAATCTCCTCCGGTTTATTTGATCATATTATAAAGTGTAAATTAGCACATGAAATATGGAGACCCTCGATCTCTTGTTCAACAAGAAGAATGAAGCTCGGCTGCAGATATTGGAGAATGAATTGGCTAACACCACTCAAGGTAATCTTTCTATCTCCGAGTATTTTTTAATGATTAAGAACTTATGTTCTGAGATATGTTTATTGAATCCAGAGGAGGCTATTTCTGAAGCACGAATGAGAAGAATAGTCATTCGTGGGTTGAAACCTGAATATATTCCATTTGTGAGGTTGATTCAAGGATGGGCTCAACAGCTATCCTTGGAGGAATTTGAAAATTTGTTGTCGTCACAGGAATTACTAGCAGAGAAGTTGGCTAGTGTGTTTGTCAAAGATGGAGAAGGAGATGCTCTTGTAGCCGACAAGAGAAAATTTAAAGGAAAAACATTAAGAGATAGGCCACACTCTCAATTCCAAGGTTTTTCGATTCCTCTAGGAAATGAGGGAGAGTCTACTAATAACTATAAGACTTTCAAATGTTATCAGTGTGGAAAAATTGGACACATAAAAAGATTTTGTCGAACCAAGGAAAGCAATATGGCTCAAACTGAGAAAGTTGTTGAAAGAGAAGAAGACTGGGGAAAGTGTTTCGTAGCTGAAACTAGAGCAATAGACGTAATGACATCCATTGACTGGATTGTGGATTCAGGATGTGGGCATCATCTTACCGAAAATGATGAATCTAAATTTTTTGACTTTCATAAATATAATGGGCGTGATGTCATTATAACAACAGATAATACAGTTCATCACGTAGAGAAGGATGACACGGTCGTCATCAATGAGAAGCAGGCAGACTTAGTCACTCTCAACAATTTGTTTCATGTTCCAGGGTTGAGGAAAAATCTATTTTCCGTTGCAAATGTCGTGGATGCAGGAAGTTATCTCCTATTTGGCCCACATGATGTGAAGTTCCTTCGAAATATCAAAGAACTCAAGGAAAATGTCATTCATACTGTTAAGAGAGTTAATGATTTATATGTTTTATCTGCCTCTAATTCATATAATGAGAAGATGAGTAGCATAGATACTGCATATCTATGGCATGCTAGACTTGGGCATCTTAACATGGAAAAATTAAAAGTTATGGTAAAATTGAATCTAGTAAAAGGATTACCTAACTTATGCAATTTTGGTGGAGGAGAAATTTGTGAATGATGTCAATACGGAAAGGCACATCGTCTTCTGTTTAATAGAGCCTTGTCAAGATGCATTGCTCCACTAAAGCTAATTTATAGTGATTTGATAGGGCCAACAAGAAATCCTTCGTTCTCCGGTTGTGCTTATATGCTAATTTTTATGATTTTACTAGATTCACATGGGTTTATTTTGTGAAGCACAAGTCAGAAGTTCTCAACAAGTTTATAGAATTCAAGAAAACTGTTGAAGGCGATCTTGGCTCAAGAATGAGGAGGTTGCGAACAGATAACGGTGTAGAGTACACTTGTGAAGATTTTCTCTCTTTTTGTCGTCAATATGGCATTTAAAGAGAACTTACTTGTGCTGATACTCCACAACAAACTGGAGTGGCAGAAAGAAAGATTCGACATTTAACAGAGACATGTAAAAGTTGGCTTCATGCCAAATATCTACCTAGAGCCCTATGGGCTGAAGGTATGAAATGTGCAGCTTATGTGATCAACAGGATGCCACTTTCTCCAAACAACATGAAGTCTCCCAATGAATTCATGTTTGGAGAAAAGCCTAATATCAAAAACCTAAGAGTGTTTGGCTTTATCTGTTATGTTGATATCCCTGATTCTCAACGGAGCAAGCTGGATCCCAAGGCAAGAAAATGCATCTTTGTTGGATACAATGAAAGGAAAAAGGGTTGGAAGTGCATGGATATGAAAACTCATCGTTTTGTTGTTTCTAGGGATGTCGTATTTGATGAAACCTCCTTGTATTATGGAGTTGCATCAAAAGGAGAGGGTTCTAAAATACTGAACCCTGGAGTTTCAAACTTGCCTATCACAAGTGCTTCTCTAGATAATACAGTTGTTGAGGAGCTAAGCGAAAGGGCGAGCCCAAAAACTCAACAATGTGAAACTCAACAAGAAGATGATGCATTGGTTTCACAAAGACTAAACAGAACTATTATTAAGCCAGCTCGCTTCAGAGATAGTTTCTTTGCAGGGTCAATTGACGATAAAGAACCTTCATCTTTTGAAAAAGCTAAAGGAGTCAAAGAGTGGAAGCTTGCCATGGATGATGAAATGGAGGCTCTAATGAAAAATCAAACTTGGAGCCTTGTGCCAAAGCCAAGAGATATATAGCCCATTTCTTGCAAATGGGTTCACAAAATTAAAAGAAGAGCAGATGGTAGCATAGACAGATATAAAGCTAGATTGGCTGCTCGAGGCTTTTCTCAAAAATATGGCGAAGACTACGAAGAAACCTTTCGTCCGGTGGCTAAGATGATCTCAGTTCGAGTTGTACCAGCCATGGCAGCCTCATATGGTTGGAAACTATGGCAAATTGACGTGAAGAATGTTTTCTTGTATGGAGAACTCGACAAAGATATTTATATGGAGCAACCACCCGGGTATATTTCTAACTTACATCCTGATTATGTTTGCAAACTTAAAAAAGAGCACTTTATGGACTCAAGCAAGCTGCACGAGCATGGTATGGAAACATTTCTCAATATCTATATTTTTGTGGCTATACCACATCACATTCTGATCCTAGATTGTTTGTTAAGAAACAAGGAGATTTGCATTTGGTTGTTCTCTTGTACGTGGATGACATAATAATAACAGGAAACACTGATGGTGAAGTTGCAAGGCTTCAAGAAGAGCTTGCCCTGAGATTTGATATCAAGAAGTTGGGAGAATTACATCATTTTCTTGGCTTAGAGGTAACAAACACAAGTAAAGGGATCTTTGTTACCCAAGAAGGGTATGCCAAGAAGCTTGTGGACAGGTTTGGGGTGAAACAAAGCAAAAAGTGCTCTACTCCTCTGGAGACTAGCATGAGGCTAAGGCGTGAAGAAGGCTCACTTCTTGTAGATCCCAAGCCCTATCGAGCTCTAGTTGGAAGTCTCTTGTACTTGACTATTACAAGTCCAGACATTGCCTTTTTTGTTGGATATCTCAGCAGATTCATTCATTCACCAAGAAAGCCTCACTTGGAAGCTGCAAAGAGGATTCTAAAGTATATCAACTCAACATCAGATATGGGTCTATTTTTTAAAAGAAAGAATGACTTGGTATTAATCAGATATACCGACGCAGATTTTGGTGGTGATATGGATAATCGAAGATCGACATCAGGATATATTTTTCTCTGTGGTGGAACATGTATTTCTTGGTGTAGTAAGAATCAAGACTCAGTTTCTTTGTCAACTACGGAGGCAGAATATAAAGCAGCAGCCAGCAGCTCTTACTGCTCAAGAATGTGTATGGCTCCAAGGACTTGCTGAAGATTTGCATCTATCTATATCAAAGCCAACTATGTTCTTTGGAGACAACCAAAGTGCCATCAAGCTCGCAAACAATCCGGTATTTCATGCAAGAACTAAGCACATTGAGGTGGAACATCATATCATTCGAGAAAAAGTTCTTGATGGAACTTTATACACGTCGGAGGTACGAAGTTAGGAGAATATTGTTGATATCTTCACCAAGTCTATTCCTAAAGCTTCATTTGAGTTTTTTCGCGGTAAGATTGGGATAGTTTCAAAAAATCAATTTAAGGGGGAGTGTGAAAAAAAGTTAAAGATGATTTTTTGAATAACATAGATTTCTCTAGAATGTCTAGTGTAGAAACTTAGAAATTACCTTGAAGATATATCTAGATATTCTAGAGTAGTTTCCTTGAAGAAATATCTAGATATTTAGAGTAATTGCTAGAAGATAAGTTCACTAGAACTTTCTTGTAGATGTATCTAGTAGAGTTTCTAGAACCATCCATAAAGACTAAATCTACTTAACTAAAACTTTCTACTTTTAGCCTAAGTTTTGGTAATGATTTCTTCCAATGCACACTGATCATATCCCACATTTTTTTTTAAAATTCAAGGCATTCACCCTTTAAGAAATCATTGTAAGACTGAATCTTTCAACTAAATATTTCCACTTTTAGCCTAACTTTTTGGTAATTATTTCTTCGCAGTGCATGTATATGTCAGCCCGTGGATTTTCATTGTGTTTGGTTGACTTTTTGCTAGCAATTTATCCCTTAGCGCTTATGTTTGAGAATAAATGGAACTCATGTTGATTAGCCAACCCTTATTTGAATTCTTTTTCTGCTTGAGCGAATAGTCTCGAGATCTGCTTAAGTTATAGCTGGTCTGATCAGCTTTAATATGTGGATTTGTGTTGATAGTTTTGTCAATTTGTTTGTGGAAATTACAGTTGTAGTTATCATCCTTTGGTCATTTTGGTGTCACGGTGATAGATATATAATGGTACATCTAAATCATCATGTAAATGGCATCGAGTGTTGTTCAAAGTTAGAGGCCGGACTCTGGTAGGAGATCAAGTGATAAAAATATCGACCTGCTAATAATAAGAAGAAAGTTGATGGGAGATAAATGACATTCTAAAACATGTCTCTGCATGCCCATGGTATCCTTCCCGAGTTTTGCAAAACTTCTATTATGTCTCATATCCTTTCTTATGAATTCCCATGAAGGAGTAGTAGCCTCTGTCTCTGGATAGGTTTATTCATTTTCCATACGTCGTTTACATATTATTCCTGAAGATCCATGGTGAGAACTTATGAAGGCCATGAAAGCCATTTTTTTTTGTTTCAAACATCAAAAAGACCCATACAGAAACTCAACTTTCAAGGTATGCCCACATTTAGGGGTCTGTTGTCATTCTTCCTTGGATATGCTAGGCTGTATGAATGTGAATATGTCATCTTAAGACGAAAATTGTAGCCTTACTTATTCTAAAATTGATAGATGAAACGTGAATGCACACTAAGTATTTAGACAAGAACAAATTCTACCAGTAACTCATGTGTCTTGGCATCATACCATTTCAACACCTCAAGCTCTCACCAAGTGCGTGATATACTTACCAAGTCAAACATATTTCAGACATTTACTTTGGGATCAAATGGGCTAACGGGTTGGGTCTTGACCCGCCAAATTTGACCCAGTTAATCTCAATAATTTAACATATTGATATTTAACTTTTATAATCACAATTTGAATTTCAGCTTAAGATTTTTTTTTTAAAAAAGTAACAAATAGATAGATAAATCATAAAAGAAGTTAAATAGATACTAATTCATACCTTAAATATAGGAACATATCTTAATAAAAAGTTTTAAAACTGGTTGAAATTGAAGATTGAATCAGGCTCAATTAAGGATTCTCTTCAAATGGGTTAGACTTGAATGAGTTGAGATTGAACCCAATTCAAATTATCTTGAGCTCAAACCTTAAAATTCTGGGCGGGTTGGGCGGGTTACCTATGTTTGGGTTCATTTTTGACACCCCTAGTTGCTTCCCACAGAATATAATCAGGACCAAGTGTTGGAAATTATACAAAAAAATGATTTCAAAGTAGAAGTGTTTGGTACACAAAAACTTCAGAACCAACAAATAATGATAATGATGTGTAGTATCCATGTCTATGTTAAGTTACTCCGCTCGCAAAAGGCATTAATTACAAATGTTCCGTGTTTGGATTAATATTTTATTGCAATAAACAAAACTTTGGGTTGTCACCCTTTGAAGAGGCAACTCTTCTGCGTGGAGAAAATTACAATAATAGAGAAATACGACTTTTCACAACTGTACTCAACGGTGGCAAGTCTTCTTCTAAAAATGCGTCTTTTGCTGAAGCGGCGCCTATTTTTATAAGAGGGACATTTAAGTAATTTAACTTTTAAATTCAAATTCTGAAGATCCTGACTTTTAAGATAGTATATATATAGAGGATGTGCGTGATAGGTAATACTGATCTGTCAAAGCATTTTATTGCCTGAGATAAAAACAAACAAACCAATAATCGATAGATCTCCCTCTTTTGCCGATGGAGATGACAAATCTGAATAAGCAAAAGGTAACAGAGGAAGAAGCACCAAAAGGAATCAATAAATTGCCGGATTCACTCCTCGTTCAAATTCTCTCACTTCTCCCAACAACGAAGGAGGCATTCAGAAGTTGTTTAGTCTCTAAAACATGGCGGCGGCTGCCAACTTTAATTGATAGCTTCAATTTCACTTGTTCAACTGACCGGGAAAGAGAAGATTTCTCTGTTATTCATAATGCATTAGCACATTCCCCCTCTCCCAAAATTATAAAGTCCCAAGTTGACTTAACTCACTTGAGTTTATCAGACTGCAGTATCAGGCCTGAGTATGAAACCCTAATCAGTCGTCGTTTTAGTTTTGCTGTTGAAAGAGAAGTGGAAAATGTTGTGTTGTGGTTTCAGTATAGTAATGGGTGCACATTGCCTGAATCTCTCTGCACATGTCTGACCTTGATAACTTTAGATGTTAAGCATTATGGCTTTAATAATGCGGTCATAACGTGGAACTCTCTAAAGAGTATAAAGTTGGGGCATTTGATGCTAACCGATGCTGAAATGGTGAAATTACTGTCAGGCTGTCCTGCATTGGAAACAATGGAATTATATTGGTATTATGGTTTCCGTCGCATGGAATTAATTCTTTGGTTAACCAGACAATTGTAGAATTAATTATAGAAACTTATGGCCTATTGTGTGCCTTTTGCAATCCTCCTGTCAAGTTTTCAAAGTAAGGTTCTTTCATTCGTACCAGAAAAGATAAGTTTCTTAGAGTGTTTAGACAAATAGATTTGTCAAAGTACTATCTGTCTGTTGTGAAGTACTTCCCTTTTGTTGTTATTGTTTTCTCCATTATTTACTAGTTTCGTTGGGATTACTGCACCAGGTCATGTGCATGTTGCAGTTCAAAGGGGTGCCCGTTTCAGAATTGAATTGCAAATATCTAACGCTGGTGTTGCATATGAAAAAGTTTAATATGTACGGAGTAGCTGGTGTTTTGAGAGCCTCACCTTGTGTGGAAACAAACAACATAGAATTGGAAACTACGCTGGTAACTATAAAGTATAAAGCTGCCAGTAGAATGAAAGGAACAATGTATTTTATTGATTGTAACTAAGTATATATAGATTCTGTACAACTTCTACAGCAAAGAGATAAACTAAGAAAAAGGTAAGACTTATCTATAACCTATATACAAGGAGGAAGTTACAACAGAGTCCTAAAGAGAAGACACTACTAAATCTGATCCATTATTAGTAACTTCCTGGAACTTATCTCTTCTTTTTACATCTTTTCATTTGGTTAAAGTTTCTGTCACATTCGTGCAATTTCATTTAATCAGACCTGCATTTGGTCCTGATTTTATTTTTTGTCTCCAGTTAGATGATTTCCCTTGCCACTTTCTTGACAATTCCCTCTGCAACTCTGAGTTACTTGATTTGGCCAATGGAGATAATATGGATTTGCTGAGTGGGGTTCCAAGTGTTGAGTTTCACAACCTCAAGAAGGTTAAGATTGTCATCTCCTTGGAAGCATGCTTGAAAGATCATGTCAAAAGGGGATTTGAAAAGGTTTCCAAACTTTCAAAATTTCTATTGCTGAATGCACCGGTTTTGGAGAATTTCTTTATCATATCAAAGAGAAGAAGGTGCGAGACATGTTCAATGAACTGTCTATCCCAATATTTATCTCGATTGGCCGACAAATTGTTAGGTTGTCCAAGATCGTCCACCAATGCTGAGATTAACTTCCAGGAGTGAGCTTTCCATGAGTTCACTGCTAGTAGTTTCCTGTCTAAAGATACCAGAAATGTTGAGTTTTTGAATAAACTACTCATGTAATCTTTAACTTCTCTATGTTTGTTTGCAACTAATTACTAGTTTTACTATTGGAATTAACCTTGTGGTTTACTAAATGTTATGGTATCTTGGTTTCTTATAAAGCATTTTCTTCATGCTGCAAATATTTTAGGCAGGGAAACTTTAGGACAAATTCAAACAATTTTAGGCAACGTTCATCAGTTTTACTACTAAAACTTGAACTGGAATTAAAAAAATCTGTCTTTATTCATTAGTACGAAATTACTCATCAGTTTTTATTAAGATAATCTTGAATTCATGGTTTAAAATAATCCATCAATGAACACATGGAAATTTCATATTGAAAAGGTTTTTAAACAATAAATGATGTATATTTCATTGATAGTACCATTTCTGTACCGGAGACTTTTGCTATAAGATCATTGTTTTTTTAACTTTGTGCAAAAAATAGGGAAAATGCATAAGTACCACCCAAGCCTATGCCCAAAATCCCTGAGACACACCTAACCTTTACTAAGGTCCTATAACCCCCCGAACTTATTTTATATATAATTTTCTACCCCTTTTCGGCCTACGTGGCACTATTTTGTGGGCCCGGCACGTGTTGACAATTTTTTCAAGGATAGTGCCACGTAGGACGAAAAGGGGTATAGAAAATTAAATATAAAATAAGTTCTGGGAGGGGGGGTAATAGGACCTTAGTAAAGGTTAGGTGTGTCTCAGGGATTTCGGGCATAGGATGGGGGGTACTTATGCATTTTCCCCAAAAAATACTTCAAGGTTAATTATTAATACATATAAGCAACTTTTTTCACCTAAACAACCGAGTATGAGTATAGTGGTTAATTACTTTATAAAATTGTTACCGAAAGTAGTTACAAGGTTGAATAGTATTACTAAAGTTGCTTACAAAGATGATCCAACAATTATGGCATGATAACTTATGAATGAACCACGCGATCAAGCTGACTATTAAGGAAAAACTGTTAATGTAACCCCAATTAAAGTGGTTCTTTTTAATTCAATATTTTACAAATTAATTGAATTATTGAAATATCTATGGTTGACTTTTTCCACTAATATTCGTTTCAGTCTTGGGTTCAGTAAGTAGATAGAAGAAACAACAGTTATAGACCAAAAACCAACCATGGATTCGGTGAAAATATAGAATGAGACAACAGCGCTATAGAACGATCAGCTAGTTGTCGGAAGTTGTTTTTCTTCACATTCTCCCTCTTATGCCAACTGGATCAAATATTCGTAGCAAGTGCTCTTTAAAACAATATTGGTTTGCAGCTGTTGTTTCTTCTATCTTTTCGCCGAAATCCATGGTTTATTTTTAGTCCAGATGGGCTTTGGCTAAGAAGTAAAAAGATATCGCCCAAACCTTGTGCACTTTAAAATGATCATTATCCCGCAAATTCTTTAAAATAAAATAAACTTCTCCCAAGGATTCTTTAAAATGATCATATGCTTATGTTTGTGAATACATGGAATTCATGTTAATTAGTCAACCCTAATTTGAATTCCTTTCCTGCTTGAACGAATAGTACTGAGATCTGCTTAAGGTATAGTCTGATCAGCTTTAATATTTGAATTCCCAGTTTCTAAGGAGTAGTGGTCCGTGTCTCTGGCTAGGCTTATTATTGTCCAAACATAATGGATATATTATTCCTGAAGAATTAGCTGTGGAAGACAACCTCACAGCTTAAGGAAGGACTTGTGGCAGCTATTCAATTTTTGACTATATCTGACTCAGGTCGGATATATCCAAGATTGTCACGGCCTCTAACTATATAACCTACACAACTCTCTTCTTTCTCTTTTCTTTTACAAATTGCAGTCCTTATGAGCTTACCGAGTATTATGAAAGATGAAAGAAAATAGATGGAGTACAAGTTCAAATGAAGTTTGTAGTCTTCATCTTCGAATGAAATAGGCTTCTTATAGAATTTTGTAGCAAGGCTCTTCATTCTCTAAAAGGAAAACCCAAGGGAGTTTCTTTCAATCAAGGATTTTTTAATTGAGGATGACTGATAGCACAAACTTGATCTTCTTTCCTTGTAGATAATTCAATCTTTGTGCATAGAGTATTTAATCCCTTCCTAGGTTTTGAATGTGGTCTACATTCCTTTCTGGCCTGCAACCAACTTTTTCCTGCAATGTTATTTTGTCATTATTAAAATGTAACTTAATCAACTTCTTCAACTTGCCTGTTTAATCTACTCATCATATGATCTTCCAGTCTATTATGTTGGCTAAGCTACTCATAATCGTCAAGCTTTGGTTCGAGTCAATTCCTTAAATCCTTCAGATATAGCCAAAATCCACTTCCATGACATTACAACTCTTGAATTTGCCTCACCTCCACCTGTCTTTAATGCCTTGAGCAAATTCCCATTATGGGATGCATGTTTGCTTCTCCGTGAGCCCATTGCTTCCCATTTACATGATATCTCCTCAAAATCGAGATGAGTCATTGTTGTTCATGATTCTTTAATGTCATATAGTTATCTCCTGTATTCAGATTAGAAAACCAGAAATAATAAAAGATGAAAAGAAAAAAACAAAGAACTATCCGAATCCACAGAATCCACTGTGTGTCCTTAATAAATTTAATCCCCTCGAGTACCCGAAGTTCTAGATTAAATTCTCCCAAGATAAAATGGATTAACCATTAAAGAAGTAGCAGTACCTCAAACTTCGATAATTTCAACGAACTCAAAATGACAGCAACGAATCACACACACATACACGATCGATCGATTTTATTTTGTAAGAAATGTATGCAAAAGAAGGGAAAAATTTGATGCAGAAAAATGAAAGAAAGCCTCTCTATTTATAGCCAACAAAGGGTAAAGGTCACAACTCTTTGGAAAAAAGACAACCTTTCAGAAAGGTCACAACACTTTGGAAAAGACACAACCTTTCTAATGGTCACAACCCTTTAGAAATGAGACAACCTTTCATAAAGGTCACAACCCTTCGACATAGTCACAACCCTTTAGGAGAGTCACAACCCTTCATTTCCTGTTCACACCTTTAAAACCCAACAATCCCCCACATGAATAGGGAATGACTATTGTTAAAACATATGCATGAAAAACGGTGTGATTCGTAAATAAGGATTAATTGCATCTGTATAAGTGGGTTTCCCTTTGAAATTTCCATAGTGAACATATATCAGATATACTCGGTCAATCGGTAGATTTGATATCTTTGAACCGTCGAGCTTTGGTGTATACCTAGACAACATAAGTCACACAATCAACCTTTGAACTGTTTTTGGTTCTCATTGTTTTGTTCGTTTCAGCCATGAACACGTCTCGGTTTATAAGTGCGTAGAGAACTGGCCTTATCGGATTCTCCTTGAAGCGGCTTACACTTCACACTTACATAGGTGATTTCTAAATGTGTTATCCCATAGATACACTATTTGATATACTCTGTATCAAACTTAGAAACCATTAAAAAGTCCTAATGCCTTTATATGTGTTACTGAACATTGTCTTATCATTAGAATGTACCATAAAAAAAATATTTTGACAATGTTGAACCATCATTAATGACTTTGTTTGATCTCCTTGAACCTAAATCTTGGGATCTCCAGTCTTCTAGGTAGAGTTACTGCCACAATGACTTGTCCTCGGCCATAGTCCTATTCCCTTCGATAATATATCAACTCCCTCTCTAGTTTAGCCTTTTGCAATTGGATCCGACACATTATCCTTTGACCTTACATAGTCAATTATGATAATTCCACTAGAGAGTAGTTCTTTAATGATATTATGTCTACGTCATATATGACGAGACTTTCCGTTATATATCATGCTCCATGCCCTACCTATTGCAAATTAACTCTCACAGTGTATGCATACATGAGCTATAGGTTTGGGCCAAAAATCTTTCAAGAAATTTCGGAGTCATTCAACTTCTTCATCGGCCTTATCTAGAGTGATAAACTCAGATTTCATAGTAGAGCGAGCGATACATTTCTGTTAGGAAGATTTCCAAAAGACTGCTCCTCCACCAAGAGTAAATACATATCCACTCGTGGATTTTACTTCATTTGACCTGGTGATTCAATTTGTATTACTATATTCTTCCAATATTGTTGAATATTAGTTATAATGCAAAGCAATAGTTTTTAAGTATGTTTTAAATACTCCAAAACTCTTTTAAATGTCATCCAATGAGTTTGATTGAGATTACTTGTGAACCGACTCAGTTTACTAATAGCACATGTTTTTGCCCCGTTTAAGCTGAAGCATAAGATTCTCGGATTTGCACCCAGCGTGTGATCACAGCCGGTACCGCATTTCTCTTTGCTTGGGGAGAGAGCCCCGTGTAAGGGAGAACATGAAAGCTATCTGATCGTGTACACTTCATGATATATATCATACTTTTCAATACTCTAGCATAATCCAATTGTGAGTCACTTTTGCCTTCATTTATTGGAGTCTTGACAATATTGAAATCCAAATACTTGAACTTTTCAAGTACCTTTTCAATCACATCAATAACTTCAATGCCATTCATATTGAAGTTACTTTCTAGCATATGCTTAGTAGCATTTATGTCAGAAATGTCTCTTTTGATGATCAGCATGTCATCAACATAAAAATAAACAATGACCTTGTGATTTGGAGTGCCTTTAATGTAAAAACATTTATCACATTCATTAATCTTGAATTCATTAGCCAACATAGTTTGGTCAAACTTCGCATGTCATTATTTGGGCGCTTGTTTTTAGTCCACAAAGTGACTTAACAAGTTTAAAGACTTTCTTTTCTTTACCAGGAACCACAAATCCCTCAGGTTGTTCCATGTAAATTTATTCCTCCAATTCTCCATTTTTTTTAAAAATGTTTTCACATCCATTTAGACGTATTTGAAGGCCATATACCACAACTAGCGCAATTAACATCTGAATTGATGTAATCCTAGTTAGTGGCTATTATGTGTCAAAATCATCAAGACTTTCTTATTGTCTAAATCCTATGACAACAAGTCTTGCTTTGTATTAGTCAATAGTTTCATCAACTTTGTTTTCTTTTTGTAGATCCACTTTGAACCCAAAGGTTTATTTCTCGGAGGAAGATCAACTAACTCTCAAGTACGGTTGCTCAAGATTGAATCTATCTTACTATTGACAGCTTTTTTTCAAAAAGAATGAGTCCACAGAGGGCATAACTTCTTCATAAACTCATTTTCAAGAAGAAATATTACAAAATCAAACTCGAAGGAAGTAATTTGTCCATTGACATTTACTACCCCTCTGAATCTCTTTATTAAGTACATTCTCCTTTGGTTCGTTCCAAGGTCGTTTAGACCCTTCACTTAACTATCCGACGGTTCGGACATATGAACCATAAATTGGCATGCTTTACTATTTATAGCATATTCATTGAACATACAATCCACAGTCTTAGATCCTATTTTGATCCGTTTGGAAATAATTCCCTCATTTCCATTTCTCATATGGAATATACTGTATTGGAAATTGTTAGATTACTATCTTTCAAGATTTATTGCTTGTATATACTTTAAGGGGCGACAAACAATTCTCTATCGAGATACAACAAAGCCTGAACAAACAAAACTTTTTGTTGCTCCCTTTCTTAAAAAACAAAAGTTTTTTTATTTGTTGCTCCCTTTACTAACAAATAAAAAATTTGTTCCTCTCTTTCTAAACAGACAAACTTTTTGTTGTTCTCTTTTGCTATAACGATAGCACCCCCACAAATTTTGTGGCAAACCTAAACTTATAAGTATGACATTCAACATTACTTTCAAAGTTGTTTTTTTTTCATTCAACAATTTCATTATATTGAGGTGAGTATGTGCAGTAATTTGATGGATGATTCCATTTTCCAAATATATTTCTGCAAAAGAAGATTCATAATCTCCACATCTACCACTTCTAATCATGACAATCTTTTTATCCAACTGATTTTCAACTTCAGTTTTATATTGCCTATATGTTTCTATTGCTTCATCCTTACCATTCAGCAAATAGACATAACACTATCTAGTGCAATTGTCAATAAAATTTATACAACACTTTTTCCCACCAAGAGATGGTGTTGACTTTATATCACAAATGTCAGTGTAAATCAATTCTAAAGGATTAAAATTCCTTTCAACAAATTTATAAGTATGCTTAACATACTTAGATTCAACACATACTTGACATTTTGATTTATTGCACTAGAAGTTAGGCAAAATTTCTAAGTTGATCAGTTTTGACATGTCCTAAGCATTCATGTCACAAACAATTTGATTTAAGTAAGTAAGAACAAACAAAAATAATGGGTTTGAAAAGACCTTCTGTGAGGTAACTTTTTCCTACAAATATTTTGTTCTTTACTTTTATAACTTTGTCAAATACAGATATTGTTTTAGAGTCAGCACCTTGCCAAATGTCCTATGCAGAAGGACTTTTTCATAACATTCAATTTGTTATAGAATTACCCATGACCATAGTCTCTTTGGTCCAATAAGGGTAATATGGCCCAAATGTTTGTTTTACAACACAAACATAACAGGTCACTTTTCACCAATGTTCATGTTTATACAAATAGACATTTCTTTTCATGAAAAAATACAATATTTTAACTGACACTTTTTCATCAAGATATATAATTCTTTTGAACGAGTAATATAATTTTGTGGTTTTATACTAGTCATAGCATATACTAGTAAAGAGAGACTCAACGACCACAATATCAAATATACTCCAAGAATTGTGTGGGTCTAACATAATACAAGAATGTCATTAAATTTTATATCTTGTACTTTCAAATTTAAATTAGATAGTAAGTCTAATTTTGTCTTTATCACAAGTAAAGAACCCCCATAGTTTAAATATGTTCTCAAAAATATTTTTCAAATATTTGAAATTATTTTCCACATATTTTTTTCACATGCTTTCAAATTGTATACCATCAAAATACAAATTGGCAACACGAAGCCTTCTTTTGGATATTTAATCCATAGAAACACCCATTGCAGGCACAAAAATCACTAATTAAATGTCACTAGTGTTTTTTTTCCTTTCTTTCACAATTAGACAGACCACTTAGTATTTAAAATACTAACAATAAAGATTCAATCTTTATAAAACTTGTTTCTAGTTTAACGATAAAGTTTTTATATTCTTCTAATCGTTAACTGAATGAACCTTGAATTCTGATGAAGTTTTTATATTATTCGAATCAATTTCACATTCAAACAGAGTAGTAAGCCAAAAAGGTTTTAATCTCCAGAAACCTCAAATACAACACTGTTTCTAGATAACGATGAAGATTTTATCTTTTTCAAATCATTTAGCCTTAATATTCCTGACGAAAATTTTGTACTCTTCAAGTCAGAATATTCATTCAAACAGAGTATTTAACTAATTGGTGAAGTTTCTATATTCTTCAAACCAATGCATAATCTGATTTGTTCGTGAAGGTCTTATATTCTTCAAACCAAAGGAGTAAAAAAATCAGAGGATTTTAATCTCCAAAAGTCAGACACAATCAAATTTCACATGGACTAGAAACTACAAAAGTTTTTTTTTTCCTCCTCTAACAGAATACATATTAATTGTAATAAAAATATATTCTCAGATCATCACATAATGACCATCTATCCTAACATTTATGAAATAAATATCATAACTTATAAAGGATAGAAAAAAACTAATCAAGAAAAATAAAGATAAAACCTGATTTTTACCCCCATTGATTAATCATATTCTATTTGTCAGCAATGATTCCATGCAAGTCACTTTTCATGCTAATTTTTTTTCTTCTTTCCCAGGTTCAATCATATTCCAATATCCCTCAGAAGACATTGAATTTCAACGAGAAACTAAACTCATGTTCAAATATTGTTAGGAGACAACATCTATTCATTTACTTCTTCTCATAGTTATATAAAATCAAGAATATAGCAAAAAAAAATTAAAGTGCATATCTTAACATTTATGCACAAAATAACTTTTTTTTTTTTAAAAGAAAACTGAAGGGGTGCAATGTTTCAATACACCTGGGAAGAAAATAAAAATAATTTTACCCATCCAAGGAAAACTTACTACATAAAATATACTCAAACATATTAAAGTAGTACTAATTCATTCCAAAAAGTAATTTCCTTACCACAGAAAATACCATCAATAATAAATTTCTTAAGCTTGTTATCTCCAGTATTCATATTAGAAAACCAGAAATATTAAAAGATGAAAAGAAAAAAACAAAGAACTATCCGAGTCCATAGAATCCACTGTGTGTCCTTAAGAAATTTAATCCCCTCAAGTACCCGAGGTTGTAGATTAACTTCTCCAAGATAAAATGGATTAATCATTAAAGAAGTAGTGGTACCTCAAACTTCGATAATTTCAACGAACTCAAAATGACAGCAACGAATCACACACACAGACACGATCGATCGATTTTGTTTTATAAGATGTAAGAAATGTATGCAAAAGAAGGGAAAAATTCGATGTAGAAAAATGAGAGAAAGCATCTCTATTTATAGCCAACAAAGGGTAAAGGTCATCACTCTTTGGAAAAAAGACAACCTTTCAGAAAGGTCACTACACTTTGAAAAAGGCACAACCTTTCAATGGTCACAACCCTTTAGAAATGACACAACCTTTCATAAAGGTCACAACCCTTCGACATAGTCACAACCCTTTAGGAGAGTCACAACCCTTCATTTCCTGCTCACACCTTTAAAACCCAACACATATATTGTTCAGAATTTTTTTTCTTTCCCAATGCTGAATCCTATATATTTAATTGCATTTCAGTTATCACTTTGTACTGTTCTTCATGCTTATTTATAAGTGGAATGCCTATCCAACTTGGAGAAGAATTTCTTAATAAGCTAACGCCTCTTGAAGGATCGCTGCCTGAAGAAATCAAGAACTTTATGGATCTTCAGAGTCCATAGGAATGAGATATGTTTGGAGTGGCTGAATAAACAACTTCTTACGTATATGTTGCAGAATTGCCCCCTTAGCTTGACATGATTTTCTTTCCTTCTGTAGATAATTCAATCTTTGTTCATAGATTTCTTTGCGCTAATTTGTGCATTAGAGGTTTTGTGTGTGGTCTACATTCCTTTCTTGCCTAACTTTTTCCTGCAATTTTATTTTTGTCATGCATTCTTGTTTCTCAATTCAGCTTTCTCGAAAAGAAATGGTAAATGCCATAATGATATGTTCTGATAATTTCACAACTAAACGGTAGCAACTTTTCTTCGTACCGCGTCTCTTCCTAAGAAACGGTGGCAACTCTTCTTCTAAAACATTTGTCTCTTGCTGAAATGGCGCCTGAGGGACATTTAAGTAATTTAACTTTTAAATTCAGGACATACTTATAAATACAGAGGATTCTTCTTGTTAATGCTGAACTGTTAAAGCATTTTATTGTCTGAGAAACCCT
>JAJOOH010003126.1:0-26788 GCA_029582605.1 Solanum gracilifrons
TTTTGAAGTTTAAAAGCGCCCCAGAGCAGGTAAACCCCTCATTTTGCCAATTTTCGTGTGCTATAGTCAATGGACTTTTTGGTGATCTAGAATTCCGATCTCATTTTTGCAAAAAGTTTCCGTGGACGTCCGTTAAGGCATTAGCTATGAATCCATATAGCGCTCACGGCCAAAACGTCCCATTTTGAAGGTCAAATGTGCCTCAGAGCAGGTAAATCCCTCATTTTGCCGATTTTCGTGTGCTATAGTCCATGGACTTTTTGGTGATCTAGAATTCCGACCTCATTTTTGAAAAAAGTTTTCATGGACATCCGTTAAGGCCTTAGCCATAGAGCCATATAGCCCTCACAGTCAAAATATCCTAGTTTGAAGTTTAAAAGCACCCCAGAGCAGGTAAACCTCTCATTTTGCCAATTTTCGTGTGCTATAGTCCTTGGACTTTTTAGTGATCTAGAATTTCGACCTTATTTTTGCCAAAAGTTTTTGTGGACGTTCGTCAAGGCCTTAGCTATGGAGCTATATAGCGCTCACGGCCAAAACATCCCATTTTGAAGGTCAAATGTGCCCTAGAGCATGTAAATCCCTCATTTTGTCGATTTTCGTGTGATATAGTCCATGGACTTTTAGGTGATCTAGAATTCCGACCATATTTTGGCAAAAAGTTTTCGTAGACGTTCGTTAAGGCCTTATCTATGGAGCCTTATAAGGCTCTCGGCCAAAACGTCACATTTTGAAGGTCAAATGTTCCCTAGAGCAGGTAGACCCCTCATTTTGCCTATTTTCGTGTGCTATAGTCCATGGAGTTTTAGGTGATCTGGAATTCCGACCATATTTTTGCAAAAAGTTTTCGTGGACATTCATTAAGGCCTTATCTATGGAGCCATATAGGGCTCACGGCCAAAACGTCCCATTTTAATGGTCAAATGTGCCCTAGAGCTGGTAAACTCCTCATTTTGCCGATTTTCGTGTGCTATAGTCCATGGACTTTTTAGTGATCTAGAATTCCGACCTTATTTTTGCCAAAATTTTCGTGGACGTCCGTTACGGCCTTAGTTATGGAGCCATATAGCCCTCACGGCCAAAACGTCAAATTTTGAAGGTTAAATGTGCCTCAGAGCAGATAAACCCCTTATTTTGCCGATTTTCGTGTGCTATAGTCCATGGACTTTTTGGTGATCTAGATTTCCGACCTCATTTTTTTCAAAAGTTTTCGTGGACGTCCTTTAAAGCCTTAGCTATGAAGCCATATAGCCCTCACAGCAAAAACGTCCCATTTTGAACGTCAAATGTGCCCCCGAGCAGTAAAACCCCTCATATTGCCGATTTTCGTGTGCTATAGTCCATGGACTTTTAGGTGATCTAGAATTCCGACCTTATTTTTGCAAAAAGTTTTCGTGGACGTTCGTTAAGGCCTTATCTTTGGTGCCATATAGCGCTAACGGCCAAACGTCCCATTTTTAAGGTCAAATTTGCCTCAGAGCAGGTAAACCCCTTGTTTTGTCGATTTTCGTGTGCTATAGTCCATTGACTTTTTGGTGATCAAGATTTCCGACCTCATTTTTTAAAACAGTTTTAGTGGACGTCCGTTAAAGCCTTAGCTATGAAGCCATATAGCCCTCACGGCGAAAACGTCCAATTTTAAATGGCAAATGTGCCCTAGAGCAGGTAAACCACCCTTTTTGCCGATTTTCGCGTGCTATAGTCCATCGACTTTTTGGTGATCTAGAATGCCGACCTCATTTTTGAAAGAAGTTTTCATTGACATCCATTAAGGCCTTTGCTATGGAGCCATATAGCCCTCACGGTCAAAATATCCCATTTTGAAGTTCAAATGTTCCCTAGAGCAGGTAAACCCCTCATTTTGCCAATTTTCGTGTGCTATAGTCCATAGACTTTTTGGTGATCTAGAATACCGACCTCATTTTTGCAAAAGGTTTCCGTGGACGTCCGTTAAGGCCTTACCTATGGATCCATATATCGCTCACGGCCAAAACGTCCCATTTTGTAGGTCAAATGTGCTTTAGAGCAGGTAAATCCCTTATTTTGCTGATTTTCGTGTGCTATAGTCCATGGACTTTTAGGTGATCTAGAATTCCGACCATATTTTTGCAAAAAACTTTTCGTGGACGTTCTTTAAGGCCTTAGCTATGGAGCCATATAGCGCTCACGGCCAAAACGTCCCATTTTGAAGGTCAAATGTGCCTCAGAGCAAGTAAACCCTTTATTTTGCCGATTTTGGTGTGCTAATAGTCCATGGACTTTTTGGTGATCTACAATTCCGACCTCATTTATTTCAAAAGTTTTCGTGGACGTCCCTTATGGCCTTAGTTATGGAGCCATATAGCCCTCATGGTCAAAATATCCCATTTTGAAGTTCAAATGTGCCCCAGACCAGGTAAACCCCTCATTTTGCCGTTTTTCGTGTGCTATAGTCCATTGACTTTTTGGTGATCTAGATTTTCGACCTCATTTTTTTCAAAAGTTTTCCTGGACGTCCGTTAAATCTTTAGCTATGGAGCCATATTGCCCTCACGGCCAAAACGTCTCATTTTGAAGGTCCAATGTGCCCTAGATCAGGTAAACCACATTTTTTGCTGATTTTCGCGTGCTATAGTCAATCGACTCTTTGGTGATCAAGAATTCCGACCTCATTTTTGCAAAAAGTTTCCGTGGACGTCTGTTAAGGCCTTAGCTATGGAGCCATATAGCGCTCACGGCCAAAACGTCCCATTTTGAAGGTCAAATGTGCCTCAGAGCAGGTAATTCCCTCATTTTACCAATTTTCGTGTGCTATAGTCCATGGGCTTTTAGGTGATCTAAAATTCTGACATTATTTTTGTAAAAAAATTTCCTGGACGTTCGTTAAGACCTTATCTATGGAACCATATAGGGCTCACGGCTAAAACGTCCCATTTTGAAGGTTAAATGTGCCCTAGAGCAGGTAAACCCCTCATTTTGCCGATTTTCGTTTGTTATAGTCCATGGACTTTTTAGTGATCTAGAATTTCGATCTTATATTTGCAAAAAGTTTTTGTGGACGTCCGTTAAGGCCTTAGCTATGGTGCCATATAGCCCTCACGGCCAAAATTTCCCATTTTGAACTTCAAATGTGACCAGAGTAGGTAAACCCCTCATTTTTCAGATTTTCGTGTGCTATAGTCTATGGCTTTTTTTTGGTGATCTAGAATTTCGACGTTATTTTTGCCAAAAGTTTTCGTGGACGTCCGTTAAGGCATTAGCTATGGAGCCACATAGCCCTCATGGCCAAAACGTCCCATTTTGAAGGTCAAATGTGCCCCAGAGCAGGTAAACCCCTTATTTTGCCGATTTTCCTGTGCTATAGTCCATGGACTTTTAGCTGATCTAGAATTCCGACATTATTTTTGTAAAAAAATTTCATGGACATTCGTTAAGGCCTTATCTATGGAGCCATATAGGGCTCACGGCTAAAACGTCCCATTTTGGAGGTCAAATGTGCCCTAGAGCAGGTAAACCATTCATTTTGCCGATTTTCGTTTGTTATAGTCCATGGACTTTTTAGTGATCTAGAATTCCGACCTTATTTTTATAAAAAGTTTTCGTGGACGTCCGTTAAGGCCTTTGCTATGGAGCCATATAGCCCTCACGGCCAAAATTTCCCATTTTGAACTTCAAATGTGCCCAGAGTAGGTAAACCCCTCATTTTGCCGATTTTCGTGTGCTATAGTCCATGTACTTTTAGGTGATCTAGAATTCCGACCATATATTTGCAAAACGTTTTCGTGGACGTTCGTTAAGGCCTTATCTATGGAGCGATATAGGGCTCACGGCCAAAACGTCCCATTTTCAAGGTCAAATGTGCCCTTGAGCAGGTAAACCCCTAATTTTGTCGATTTTCGTGTGCTATAATCCATGGACTTTTTAGTGATCTAGAATTCCGACCTTATTTTTGCCAAAAGTTTTCGTGGACGTCCGTTAAGGCCTTAGCTATGGAGCCAAATAGCCCTCACGGCCAAAATGTCCCATTTTGAATTTCAAATGTGCCCCAGAGCAGGTAAACCCCTCATTTTGGCGATTTTCGTGTGCTATAGTCCATGGACTTTTTAGTGATCTAGATTTCCGACCTCATTTTTTCAAAATGTTTTCGGGGACGTCCGTTAAGGCCTTAGCTAAGGAGCCACATAGCGCTCACGGCCAAAACGTCCCATTTTAAAGGTCAAATGTGCCCCCGAGCAGGTAAACCCCTCATATTGCCAATTTTTGTGTGCTATAGTCCATGGACTTTTAGGTGATCTAGAATTCCGACCATATTTTTCCAAAAAGTTTTCATGGATGTTCGTTAAGGCCTTAGCTATGGAGCCATATAGCGCTGACGGCCAAAACATCCAATTTTGAAGGTCAAATGTGCCTCAGAGCAGGAAAACCCCTTATTTTGCCGATTTTCGTGTGCTATAGTCCATGGACTTTTTGGTGATCTAGATTTCCGACCACATTTTTGCAAAAAGTTTTCGTCTACGTTCGTTAAGGCCTTATCTATGGAGCGATATAGGGCTCACGGCCAAAACGTCCCATTTTCAAGGTCAAATGTGCCCTAGAGCTGGTAAACCCCTAATTTTGCCGATTTTCGTGTGCTATAATCTATGGACTTTTTAGTAATTTAGAATTCCTACCTTATTTTTGCCAAAAGTTTTCGTGGACGTCCGTGAAGGCCTTAACTATGATGCCAAATAGCCCTCACGGCCAAAATGTCCCATTTTGAAGTTCAAATGTACCCCAGAGCAGGTAAACCCCTCATTTTGCCGATTTTCATGTACTATTGTCCATGGACTTTTTATTGATCTAGAATTCCGGCCTAATTTTTGCAAAACGTTTTCGGTGACGTCTGTTAAGGCCTTAGCTATGGAGCCATATAGGGCTCACGGCCAAAACGTCCCATTTTAAAGGTCAAATGTGCCCCCGAGCAGGTAAATCCCTCATATTGCCGATTTTTGTGTGCTATAGTCCATGGACTTTTAGGTGATCTATAATTCCGACCATATTTTTGCAAAAAGTTTTCGTGGACGTTCGTTAAGGCCATAGCTATGGAGCCATATAGCGCTGACGGCCAAAACGTCCAATTTTGAAGGTCAAATGTGCCTCAGAGCAGGTAAACCCCTTATTTTGCCGATTTTCGTGTGTTATAGTCCATGGACTTTTTGGTGATCTAGATTTCCGACCATATTTTTGCAAAAAGTTTTCGTGGACGTTCGTTAAGGCCTTATCTATGAAGCCATATAGCGCTCACGGCCAAAACGTCCCATTTTGAAGGTCAAATGTGCCCCCGAGCAGCTAAACCCCTCATATTGCCGATTTTCCTGTGCTATAGTCCATGGACTTTTAGGTGATCTAGAATTTTGACCATATTTTTGCAAAAAGTTTTCTTGGACGTCCGTTAAGGCCTTAGTTATGGAGCCATATAACCCTCACGGCCAAAACGTCCCATTTTGAATGTCCAATGTGCCCTACAGCAGGTAAACCACCCTTTTTGCCGATTTTCGCGTGCTATAGTCCATCGACTTTTTGGTGATCTAGAATTCCGACCTCATTTTTGCAAAACATTTTCGTGGACATCCGTTAAGGCCTTAGCTATGGAGCCATATAGCCCTCACGGTCAAAATATCCCATTTTGAAGTGCAATGTTTCCCAGAGCTGGTAAACCCCTTATTTTGCCGATTTTCGTGTGCTATAGTCCATGGACTTTTTGGTGATCTAGAATTCCGACATCATTTTTGCAAAAAGTTTTCGTGGACGTCCGTTAAGGCCTTACCTACGGATCCAAATAGCGCTCACGACCAAAACGTCCCATTTTGAATGTCAAATGTGCCTCAGAGTAGGTAAATCCCTTATTTTGCCGATTTTCGTGTGCTATAGTCCATGGACTTTTAGGTGATCTAGAACCTCGACCATATTTTTGCAAAAAGTTTTCGTGGACGTTCGTTAAGGCCTTAGCTGTGGAGCCATATAGCGCTCACGGCCAAAACGTCCCATTTTGAAGGTCAAATGTGCCTCAGAGCAGGTAAACCCTTTATTTTGCCGATTTTGTTGTGCTATAGTCCATGGACTTTTTGGTGATCTACAATTCCGACCTCATTTTTTTCAAAAGTTTTCGTGGACGTTCCTTATGGGCTTAGCGATGGAGCCATATAGCCCTCACGGTCAAAATATCCCATTTTGAAGTTCAAATGTGCCCCAGACCAGGTAAACCCCTCATTTTGCCAATTTTAGTGTGCTAGTATAGTCCATGGACTTTTAGGTGATCTAGAATTCTGACCATATTTTTACTAAAAGTTTTCGTGGACGTTCGTTAAAGCCTTATCTATGGAACCATATAGGGCTCACGACCAAAACGTCCCATTTTGAAGGTCAAATGTGCCCTAGAGCAGATAAACCCCTAATTTTGCCGATTTTCGTGTGCTATAGTCCATGGACTTTTTAGTGATCTAGAATTCCGACCTTATTTTTGCCAAAAGTTTTCATGGACCTCCTTTAAGGCCTTAGCTATGGAACCATATAGCCCTCACGGCCAAAATGTCCCATTTTGAAGTTCAAATATTCCCCAGAGCAGGTAAACCCCTCATTTTGCCGATTTTCGTGTGCTATAGTCCGTGGAAGTTTTAGTGATCTAGAATTTTGACCTCATTTTTGCAAAAAGTTTTCTTGGACGTCCGTTAAGGCCTTAGCTATGGAGCCATATAGGGCTCACGGCCAAAACATCCCAATTTAAAGATCAAATGTGCCCCCGAGCAGGTAAACCCCTCATATTGCCGATTTTCGTGTGCTATTGTCCATGGACTTTTAGATGATCTAGATATCCGACCATATTTTTGCAAAAACTTTTCGTGGACGTCCGATAAGGCCTTAGCTATGGAGCCATATACCGCTCACGGCCAAAACGTCCAATTTTGAAGGTCAAATGTTCCTCAGTGCAGGTAAACCCTTTGTTTAGCCGATTTTCGTGTGCTATACATCATGGACTTTTTGGTGCTCTAGATTTCCGACCTCATTTATTTCAAAAGTTTTCGTGGACGTCCCTTAAATCTTTAGCTATGAAGCCATATAGCCCTCACGGCAAAAATGTCCCATTTTGAACGTCAAATGTGCCCCCGAGTAGGTAAACCCCTCATATTGCCGATTTTCGCGTGCTATAGTCCATGGACTTTTAGGTGATCTAGAATTCCGACCATATTTTTTGAAAAAAGTTTTCGTGGACGTTCGTTACGGCCTTATCTATGAAGCCATATAGCGCTCACGGCCAAAACGTCCCATTTTGAAGGTTAAATGTGCCCAGAGCAGGTAAACCCCTCATTTAGCCGATTTTCGTGTGCTATAGTCCATGGACTTTTTGGTGATCTAGAATTCCGACCTTATTTTTGCCAAAATTTTTCGTGGACGTCCGTTAAGGGGTTAGCTATGGAGCCATATAGCCCTCACGGCCAAAATGTCCCATTTTGAAGGTCAAATGTGTCCCAGAGCAGCTAAACCCATTATTTTGCCGATTTTCGTGTGCTATTGTCCATTGACTTTTTGGTGATATATATTTCCGACCTCATCTTTTTCAAAAGTTTTCGTGGACGTCCGTTAAAGCCTTAACTATGAAGCCATATAGCCCTCACGGCCAAAACGTCCCATTTTGAAGGTCAAATGTGCCCTAAAGCAGGTAAACCACCCTTTTTGCCAATTTTCATGTGCTATAGTCAATGGACTTTTTGGTGATCTATAATTCCGAACTCATTTTTGCAAAAAGTTTCCATGGACATCCGTTAAGGCATTAGCTATGAATCCATATAGCGCTCACGGCCAAAACGTCCCATTTTGAAGGTCAAATGTGCCTCAGAGCAGGTAAATCCCTCATTTTGCCGATTTTCGTGAGCTATAGTCCATGGACTTTTTGGTGATCTAAAATTCCGACCTCATTTTTGAAAAAAGTTTTCATGGACATCCGTTAAGGCCTTAGCTATAGAGCCATATAGCCCTCACGATGAAAATATCCTATTTTGAAGTTTAAAAAGGCCCCAGAGCAGGTAAACCTCTCATTTTGCCAATTTTCGTGTGCTATAGTCCATGGACTTTTTAGTGATCTAGAATTCCGACCTTATTTTTGCCAAAAGTTTTCGTGCTCGTTCGTTAAGGCCTTAGCTATGGAGCTATATAGCGCTCACGGCCAAAACATCCCATTTTGAAGGTCAAATGTGCCCCAGAGCATGTAAATCCCTCATTTTGCCGATTTTCGTGTGATATAGTCCATGGACTTTTAGATGATCTAGAATTCCGACCATATTTTTGCAAAAAGTTTTCGTGGACGTTCGTTAATGCCTTATCTATGGAGCCTTATAGGGCTCACGGCCAAAACGTCACATTTTGAAGGTCAAATGTTCCCTAGAGCAGGTAGACCCCTCATTTTGCCTATTTTCGTGTGCTATAGTCCATGGACTTTTAGGTGATCTGAAATTCCGACCATATTTTTGTAAAAAGTTTTCGTGGACATTCATTAAGGCCTTATCTATGGAGCCATATAGGGCTCACGGCCAAAACGTCCCACTTTAAAGGTCAAATGTGCCCTAGAGCAGGTAAACTCCTCATTTTGCCGATTTTCGTGTGCTATAGTCCATGGACTTTTTAGTGATCTAAAGTTTCGACCTTATTTTTGCCAAAAAGTTTTCGTGGACGTCCGTTACGGCCTTAGCAATGGAGCCATATAGCCTTCATGGCCAAAACGTCAAATTTTGAAGGTCAAATGTGCCTCAAAGCAGATAAACTCCTTATTTTGCCGATTTTTGTGTGCTGTAGTCCATGGACTTTTTGGTGATCTAGATTTCCGACCTCATTTTTTTTCAAAAGTTTTCGTGGACGTCCTTTAAA
The DNA here is from genome assembly GCA_029582605.1 of Solanum gracilifrons. NCBI lineage: Eukaryota > Viridiplantae > Streptophyta > Magnoliopsida > Solanales > Solanaceae > Solanum > Solanum gracilifrons. The sequence goes on from JAJOOH010003126.1 coordinate 8,878, forward strand.
GCCTTAGCTATAAAGCCAAATAGCCCTCACGGCCAAAACGTCCCATTTTGAACGTCAAATATGCCCCCGAGCAGTTAAACCCCTCATATTGCCGATTTTCGTGTGCTATAGTCAATGGACTTTTAGTTGATCTAGAATTCCGACCTTGTTTTTGGAAAAAGTTTTCGTGGACATTTGTTAAGGCCTTATCTTTGGTGCCATATAGCGCTAACAGCCAAAACGTCCCATTTTGAAGGTAAAATTTACCTCAGAGCAGGTAAACCCCTTATTTTGTCGATTTTCGTGTGCTATAGTCCATTGACTTTTTGGTGATCTAGATTTCCGACCTCATTTTTTTAAAAAGTTTTAGTGGACGTCCGTTAAAGCCTTAGCTATGGAGCCATATAGCCCTCACGACGAAAACGTCCCATTTTAAATGGCCAATGTGCCCTAGAGCAGTTAAACTACCCTTTTTGCTGATTTTCGCGTGCTATAGTCGATCGACTTTTTGGTGATCTAGAATGCCGACCTCATTTTTGAAAAAAGTTTTCGTGGACATCCGTTAAGGCCTTAGCTATGGAGCCATATAGCCCTCACGGTCAAAATTTCCGATTTTTAAGTTCAAATGTTCCCTAGAGCAGGTAAATCCCTCATTTTGCCGATTTTCGTGTGCTATAGTCCATGGACTTTTTGGTGATCTAGAATTCCGACCTCATTTTTGCAAAAGGTTTTCGTGGACGTTCGTTAAGGACTTAGCTATGGAGCCATATAGCGCTCACGGCCAAAACGTCCCATTTTGAAGGTCAAATGTGCCTCAGAGCAGGTAAACCCTTTATTTTGCCGATTTTGGTGTGCTAATAGTCCATGGACTTTTTGGTGATCTACAATTCCGACCTCATTTTTTTCAAAAGTTTTCGTGGACGTCCCTTATGGCCTTAGCTATGGAGCCATATAGCTCTCACGGTCAAAATATCCCATTTTGAAGTGTAAATGTGCCCCAGACCAGGTAAACCCCTCATTTTGCCGATTTTCGTGTGCTACAGTCCATGGACTTTTTGGTGATCTAGATTTTCAACCTCATTTTTTTCAAAAGTTTTCGTGGACGTCCTTTAAATCTTTAGCTATGTAGCCATATAGCCCTCACGGCCAAAACGTCTCATTTTGAAGGTCCAATGTGCCCTAGATCAGGTAAACCACATTTTTTGTCGATTTTCGCGTGCTATAGTCAATCTACTTTTTGGTGATCTAGAATTCCGACCTCATTTTTGAAATACTTTTCGTGTACATCCGTTAAGGCCTTAGCTATGGAGCCATATAGCCCTCACGGTCAAAATATCCCATTTTGAAGTTCAAATGTTCCCCAGAGCAGGTAAACCCCTCATTTTGTCGATTTTCGTGTGCTATAGTCCATGGACTTTTTGGTGATCTAGAATTCCGACCATATTTTTGCAAAAAGTTTTCATGGACATTCGTTAAGGCATTAGCTATGGAGCCATATAGCGCTCACGGCCAAAACGTCCCATTTTGAAGGTCAAATGTGCCTCAGAGTAGGTAAACCCTTTATTTTGCCGATTTTCGTGTGCTATAGTCCATGGTCTTTTTGGTGATCTACAATTTCGACCTCATTTTTTTCAAAAGTTTTCGTGGACGTCCCTTAATGCCTTAGCTATGGAGCCATATAGCCCTCACGGCCAAAACGTCCAATTTTGAAGGTCAAATGTGCCTCAGAGCAGATAAACCCCTTATTTTGCCGATTTTCGTGTGCTATAGTCCATGGACTTTTTGGTGATCTAGATTTCCGACCTCTTTTTTTTCAAAAGTTTTTGTGGACGTTCCTTAAAGCCTTAGCTATGAAGCCATATAGCCCTCATGGCAAAAACATCCCATTTTGAAGGTCAAATGTGCCCCCGAGCATTTAAACTCCTCATATTGCCGATTTTCGTGTGCTATAGTCCATGGACTTTTAGGTGATCTAGAATTCCGACCTCATTTTTGTGAAAAGTTTTCGTGGACATCTGTTAAGGCCTTAGCTATGGAGCCATATAGCCCTCACGGCCAAAATGTCCCATTTTGAAGTTCAAATGTGCCTCAGAGCAGGTAAACCCCTCATTTTTCCAATTTTCGTGAGCTATAGCCGATGGACTTTTTAGTGAACTAGAATTCCAACCTCATTTTAGCAAAACGTTTTCGTGGACGTCCGTTAAAGCCAGTGCTATGGAGCCATATAGGGCTCACGGCTAAAACGTCCCATTTTAAAAGTCAAATGTGCCCCCGAGAAGGTAAACCCCTCATATTACCGATTTTCGTGTGCTATAGTCCATGGACATTTAGTTGATCTAGAATTCGGACCATATTTTTGCAAAAAGTTTTCGTGGACGTTCGTTAAGGCCTTATCTATGGATCCATATAACGCTCACGGACAAAATGTCCCATTTTGAAGGTCAAATGTGCCCTAGAGCAGGTAAACCCCTTATTTTGTCGATTTTCGTGTGCTATAGTCCATGGACTTTTTGGTACTCTAGATTTCCGACCTCATTTTTTTCAAAAGTTTTCGTGGACGTCCCATAAAGCTTTAGCTATGAATCCATATAGCCCTCACGGCTAAAACGTCCCATTTTGAAGGTCAAATGTTCTCCCGAGCAGGTAAACCCCTCATATTGCCGATTTTCCTGTGCTATTGTCCATGGACTTTTAGGTGATCTATAATTTCGACCATATTTTTGCAAAAAGTTTTCGTGGATGTTCGTTAAGGCCTTATCTATGGAGCCATATAGTGCTCACGGCCAAAATGTCCCATTTTGAAATTTAAATGTTCCCCAGAGCAGGGAAACCCCTCATTTTGCCGATTTTCGTGTGCTATAGTCCATGGACTTTTTGGTGATCCAGAATAACGACCTTATTTTTGCCAAAAGTTTTCGTGGATGTCTGTTGAGGCGTTAGCTATGGAGCCATATAGCCCTCACGGCAAAAACGTCCCATTTTGATGGTCAAATGTGCGCCAGAGCAGGTAAACCCCTTATTTTACCGATTTTCGTGTGCTATAGTCCGTGGACTTTTTGGTGATCTAGAATTCCGACCATATTTTTGCAAAAAGTTTTCGTGGACGTTCGTTAAGGCCTTATCTATGGAGCCATATAAGGCTAACGGCCAAAACGTCCCATTTTCAAGGTCAAATGTGCCCTAGAGCAGGTAAACCCCTCATTTTGCCAATTTTCGTGTGCTATAGTCCATGGACTTTTTAGTGATCTAGAATTCCAAACTTATTTTTGCCAAAAGCTTTCGTGGGCGTCCGTTAAGGCCTTAGCTATGAAGCCATATAGCCCTCACGGCCAAAATGTCCCATTTTGAAGTTCAAATGTGGCTCAGAGCAGGTAAACCCCTCATTTTACCAATTTTCGGGTGCTATAGTCCATGAACTTTTTAGTGATCTAGAATTCCGACCTCATTTTTGCAAAATGTTTTCGTGGATGTCTGTTAAGGTCTTAGCTATGGAGCCATATAGGGCTCACGGCCAAAACGTCCCATTTTAAAGGTCAAATGTGCCCCCGAGCAGGTAAACCACTCATATTGCCGATTTTCGTGTGCTATAGACCATGGACTTTTAGGTGATCCAGAATTCCGACCATATTTTTGCAAAAAGTTTTCGTGGATGTTCGTTAAGGCCTTATCTATAGAGCCATATAGTGCTAACGTCCAAAACGTCCCATTTTGAACGTTAAATTTGCCCAGAGCAGGTAAACCCCTCATTTTGCCGATTTTCGTGTGCTATAGTCCGTAGACATTTTGGTGCTCTAGATTTCCGACCTCATTTTTTTCAAAAGTTTTCGTGGACGTCCCTTAAAGCTTTAGCTCTGTAGCCATATAGCCCTCACGGCCCAAACGTCCCATTTTGAAGGTCAAATGTGCCCCGGAGCAGGTAAACCCCTCATATTGCCGATTTTCGTGTGTTATAGTCCATCGACTTTTAGGTGATGTAGAATTCCGACCATATTTTTGCAAAAAGTTTTCGTGGACGTTCGCTTAGGCCTTATCTATGGAGCCATATAGCGATCACGGTCAAAATGTCCAATTTTGAAGGTTGAATGTGCCTCAGAGCAGGTAAACCCCTCTTTTTGCTGATATTCGTGTGCTACAGTCAATGGACTTTTTGGTGATCTAGAATTTCGACCATATTTTTGCAAAAAGTTTTCGTGGACATTCGTTAAGGCCTTATCTATGGAGCCATAGAGCGCTCACGGCCAAAACGTCCCATTTTGAAGGTTAAATGTGCCCCAGAGCAGGTAAACCCCCTTTTTACCGATTTTCGTGTGATATAGTCCATGGACTTTTAGGTGATCTAGAATTCCGACCATATTTTTGCAAAAAGTTTTTTTGGACGTTCGTTAAGGCCTTATCTATGGATCCATATAGGGCTCACGGCCAAAACGGCCCATTTTGAAGGTCAAATGTGCCCTAGAGCAGGTAAACCCCTCATTTTGCCGATTTTCGTGTGCTATAGTCCATGGACTTTTTAGTGATCTAGAATTCTGACCTTATTTTTGCCAAAAGTTTTCGTGTACGTCCGTTAAGGCCTTAGCTATGAATCCATATAGCCCTCACGGCCAAAACGTCCAATTTTGAAGGTCAATTGTGCCTCAGACCAGATAAACCCTTTATTTTGCCGATTTTCGTGTGCTATAGTCCATGTAGTTTTTGGTGATCTAGATTTCCGACCTCATTTTTTTCAAAAGTTTTCGTGGACGTCCCTTAAATCCTTAGCTATGAAGCCATATAACCATTACGGCCAAAACGTCCCATTTTGAAGGTCAAATGTGCCCTTGAGCAGCTAAACCCCTCATATTGCCGATTTTCGTGTGCTATAGTCCATCGACTTTTAGATGATCTAGAATTCCGACCATATTTCTGCAAAAAGTTTTCGTGGACATTCGTTAAGGCCTTCTCAATGGATCCATATAGCGCTCACGGCCAAAACGTCCCATTTTGAAGGTTAAATATACCCAGAGCAGGTAAACCTCTCATTTTGCCAATTTTCGTGTGCTATAGTCCATGGACTTTTTGGTGATCTGGAATTCCGACCTTATTATTGCCAAAAGTTTTCGTGTACGTCCGTTAAGGCGTTAGCTATGAAGCCATATAGCCCTCACGGCCAAAACGTCCCATTTTGAAGGTCAAATGTGCCCCAGAGCAGGTAAACCCCATATTTTGGCAATTTTCGTGTGCTATAGTCCATTCACTTTTTGGAGATCTAGATTTCCGACCTCATTTTTTTCAAAAGTTTTCGTGGACGTCCGTTAAAGCCTTAGCTATGGATCCATATAGCCCTCACGGCCATAACGTCCCATTTTGAAGGTCAAATGTGCCCTAGAGACGGTAAACCACCCTTTTTACCGATTTTTGTTTGCTATAGTCCATGGACTTTTTGGTGATCTAGAATTCCGAACTCATTTTTGAAAAAAGTTTTCGTAGACATCCGTTAAGGCCTTAGCTATGAAGCCATACAGTCCTCTCGGTCAAAATATCCCATTTTGAAGTTCAAATGTGCCCCAGAGAATGTAAACCCCTCATTTTGCCAATTTTCGTGTGCTATAGTCCATGGAATTTTTGGTGATCTCGAATTCCGACATTATTTTTGCAAAAAGTTTCCGTGGACATCCGTTAAGGCCTTAGCTACGGAGCCATATAGCGCTCACGGCCAAAACGTCCCATTTTGAAGGTCAAATGAGCCCCAGAGCAGGTAAACCCCTTATTTAGTCGATTTTCGTTTGCTATATTCCATTGACTTTTTGGTGATCTAGATTTCCGACCTAATTTTTTACACAAGTTTTCGTGGACGTCCGTTAAAGCCTTAGCTATAGATCCATATAGCCCTCACGGCCATAACGTCCCATTTTGAAGGTCAAATGAGCCCCAGAGCAGGTAAACCCCTTATTTTGCCGATTTTCGTTTGCTATAGTCCAATGACTTTTTGGTGATCTAGATTTCCGACATCATTTTTTACAGAAGTTTTCGTGGACGTCCGTTAAAGCCTTAGCTATATATCCATATAGCCCTCACAGCCATAACGTCCCATTTTGAAGGTCAAATATGCCCTAGAGACGGTAAACCACCCTTTTTGCCGATTTTCATTTGCTATAGTCCATGGACTTTTTGGTGATCTAGAATTCCGAACTCATTTTTGAAAAAAGTTTTCGTGGACATCCGTTAAGGCCTTAGCTATGAAGCCATATAGCCCTCACGGTAAAAATATCCCATTTTAAAGTTCAAATGTGCCCCAGAGAAGGTAAACCCCTCATTTACCCAATTATCTTGTGCTATAGTCCATGGACTTTTTGGTGATCTCGAATTTCGACCTCAATTTTGCAAAAAGTTTTCGTGGACGTCCGTTAAGGCCTTAGCTATGGAGCCATATAGCGCTCACGGCCAAAACGTCCCATTTTGAAGGTCAAATGTTCCTCAGTGCAGGTAAATACCTTATTTTGCCGATTTTCGTGAGCTATAGTCCATGGACTTGTAGGTGATCTAGAATTTCTACCATATTTTTGCAAAAAGTTTTCGTGGAGGTTCGTTAAGGTCTTATATATGGAGCCATATATGGCTCACGGCCAAAACGTCCCATTTTCAAGGTCAAATGTGCCCTAGAGCAGGTAAACCCCTCATTTTGCCGATTTTCGTGTGGTACAGTCCATGGAATATTAGGTGATCTAGAATTCCGACCATATTTTTGCAAAAGTTTTCGTGGACGTTCGTTAAGGCCTTATCTATAGAGCCATACAGGGCTCACGGCCAAAACGTCCCATTTTGAAGGTCAAATGTGCCCTATAGCAGGTAAACCCCTCATTTTGCCGATTTTCGTGTGCTATAGTCCATGAACTTTTTGGTGATCTAGAATTCTGACCTTATTTTTGCCAAAAGTTTTTGTGGACGTCCTTTAAGGCCTTAGCTATGGAACCATATAGCCCTCACGGCCAAAATGTCCCATTTTGAAGTTCAAATATTCCCCAGAGCAGTTAAACCCCTCATATTGCCGATTTTCGTGTGGTATAGTCCACGGACTTTTAGGTTATCTAGAATTCCAACCATATTTTTGCAAAAAGTCTTCGTGGACGTTCGTTAAGGCCATAGATATGGAGCCATATAGCGCTGACGGCCAAAACGTCCAATTTTGAAGGTCAAATGTGCCTCAGAGCAGGTAAACTCCTTATTTTGCCGATTTTCGTATGCTATAGTCCATGGACTTTTAGGTGATCTAGTATTACGACCATATTTTTGCAAAACATTTTCGTGAACGTTCGTTAAGGCCTTATCTATGGATCCATATAGGGCTCACGGCCAAAACGTCCCATTTTGAAAGTAAAATGTGCCCTAGAGCAGGTAAACCCCTCATTTTGCCGATTATCGTGTGCTATAGTCCATGGACTTTTTAGTGATATAGAATTCTGACTTTATTTTTGCCAAATGTTTTCGTGGACGTCCGTTAAGGCCTTAGCTATGGAGCCATATAGCCCTAACGGCCAAAATGTCCCATTTTGAAGTTCAAATGTGCCCCAGAGCAGGTAAACCCCTAATTTTGCCGATTTTCGTGTGTTATAGTCCATGGACTTTTTAGTGATCTAGAATTCCGACCTCATTTTTGCAAAAAGTTTTCGTGGACGTCCGTTAAGGCCTTAGCTATGGAGCCATATAGGGCTAACGGCGAAAACGTCCAATTTTAAAGGTCAAATGTGCCCCCGAGTAGTTAAACCCCTCATATTGCCGATTTTCGTGTTCTATAGTCCACGGACTTTTAGGTGATATAGAATTCCGACCATATTTTTGCAAAAAAGGTTTTGTGGACGTCCGTTAAGCCCTAATCTATGGACCCATATACGGCTCATGGCCAAAACGTCCCATTTTGAAGGTCAAATGTTCCCTAGAGCAGGTAAACCCCTCATTTTGCCGATTTTCGTGTGCTATAGTCCGTGGACTCTTTAGTGATCTAGAATTCCGACCTTATTTTTTCCAAACGTTTTCGGGGACGTCCGTTAAGGACTTAGCTATGGATCCATATAGCCCTCACGGCCAAAACGTCCAATTTTGAAGGTCAAATGTGCCTCAGAGTCGATAAACCCCTTATTTTGCCGATCTTCGTGTGCTAGAGCCCATGGACTTTTTGGTGATCTGGAGTTCCGACCTCATTTTTTTCAAAAGTTTTCGTGGACGTCCCTTACGTTCTTAGCTATGAAGCTATATAGCCCTAATGGCCAAAACGTCCCATTTTGAAAATCAAATGTGCCCACGAGCCGTTAAACACTTCATATTGCCGATTTTCGTGTGCTATAGTCCATGGACTTTTAGGAGATCTAGTATTCCGACCATATTTTTGTAAAAAGTTTTCGTGGACGTTCGTTAAGGCCTTATCTATGGAGCCATATAGCGCTTACAGCCAAAACGTACCATTTTGAAAGTTAAATGTGCCCAGAGCAGGTAAACCCTCATTTTGCCGATTTTCGTGTGCTATAGTCCATGGAATTTTTGGTGATCTGGAATTCCGACCTTATTTTTGCCAAAGGTTTTCGTGGACGTCCGTTATGGCATTTGCTATGGAGCCATATAGCCCTCACGGCCAAAACGTCCAATTTTGAAGGTCAAATGTGCCCCCGAGCAGGTAAACCCTTCATATTACCGATTTTCGTGTGCTATAGTCCATGGACTTTTAGGTGATCTAGAATTCCAACCTCATTGTTGCAAAAACTTTTTGTGGACGTCCGTTAAGGCTTAGCTATGTATCCATATAGGGCTCACGGCCAAAACGTCCCATTTTAAAGGTCTAATGTGCCCCCGAGCAGGTAAACCCCTCATATTGCCGATTTTCATGTGCTATAGTCCATGTACTTTTAGGTGATCTAGAATTCCGACCATATTTTTATAAAAAAAGTTTTCGTGGACGTTCGTTAAGGCCTTATCTATGGACCCATATAGGGCACACGGCCAAAATGTCCCATTTTCAAGGTCAAATGTGCCCTAGAGAAGGTAAACCCCTCATTTTGCCGATTTTCGTGTGCTATAGTCCATGGACTTTTTACTTATCTAGAAATCCGACCTTATTTTTGCCAAAGGTTTTCGTGGACGTCGGTTATGGCCTTTGCTATGGAGCCATATAGCCCTCACGGCCAAAACGTCCAATTTTGAATGTCAAATGTTCCTCAGAGCAGATAAACCCCTTATTTTGCCGATTTTCGTGTGCTAGAGCCCATGGACTTTTTGGTGATCTATATTTCCGACATCAATTTTTTCAAAAGTTTTCGTGGACGTCCCTTAAAGCCTTAGCTATGAAGCCATATAGCCATTACGGCCAAAACGTCCCATTTTGAAGGTCAAATGTGCCCCTGAGCAGTTAAACCCCTCATATTGCCGATTTTCATGTGCTATAGTCCATCGACTTTTAGGTGATCTAGAATTCCGAACATATTTTTGCAAAAAGTTTTCGTGGACGTTCTTTAAGGCCTTCTCAATGGAGCAATATAGCGCTCACGGCCAAAACATCCCATTTTGAAAGTTAAATATGCCCAAAGCAGGTAAACCCCTCATTTTGCCGATCTTCGTGTGCTATAGTCCATGGACTTTTTGGTGATCTGGAATTCCGACCTTATTTTTGCCAAAAGTTTTCTTGGACGTCCGTTTAGGCCTTAGCTATAGAGCCATATAGCGCTCACGACCAAAACGTCCAATCTTGAAGGTCAAATGTGCCCCCGAGAAGGTAAACCCCTCATATTGCCGATTTTCGTGTGCTATAGTCCATGGACTTTTAGGTGATCTAGAATTCCGACCATATTTTTACAAAAAAGTTTTCTTGGACGTTCGTTAAGGCCTTATCTATGGACCCATATAGGGTTGACGGCCAAAACGTCCCATTTTCAAGGTCAAATGTGCCCTACAGCAGGTAAACCCATCCTTTTTGCCGATTTTCGTGTGCTATAGTCCATGGACTTTTTAGTGATCTCGAATTCCGACCTTATTTTTGCCTAAAGTTTTCGTGTACGTCTGTTAATGCCTTAGCTATGGAGCCATGTAGCCCTCACGGCCAAAATTTTCCATTTTGAAGTTCAAATGTGCCCCAGAGCAGGTAAACCCCTCATTTTGCCTATTTTCGTGTGCTATAATCCATGGACTTTTTAGTGATCTAGAATTCTGAGCTCATTTTTGCAAAAAGTTTTCGTGGACGTCCGTTAAGGCCTTAGCTATGTAGCCATATATGGCTCACGGCCAAAACGTCCCATTTTGAAGATTAAATGTGCCCCCGAGCAGGTAAACCCCACATATTGCCGATTTTCGTGTGCTATAGTCCATGAACTTTTAGGTGATATAGAATTTCGACCATATTTTTGCAAAAAAAATTCATGGACGTTCGTTAAGGCCTTACATATAGAGCCATATAGCGCTCACGGTCAAAACGTCCCATTTTGAAGGTCAAATGTGCCTCAGAGCAGGTAAATCCCCTATTTTGCCTATTTTGGTGTGTTATAGTCCATGGACTTTTTGGTGATCTACAATTCCGACCTCATTTTTTTCAAAAGTTTTTGTGGACATCCCTTAAGGCCTTAGCTATGGAGCCATATAGCCCTCACGGTCAAAATATCCCATTTTGAAGTTAAAATGTGCCCCAGAGCAGATAAACCCTTCATTTTGCCAATATTCGTGTGCTATAGTCCATGGACTTTCTAGTGATCTAGAATTTCGACCTCATTTTTGAAAAAAGTTTCCGTGGAAGTCCGTTAAGGCATTAGCAATGGAGCCATATAGCGCTCATGGGTAAACTGTCCCATTTTGAAGGTCAAATGTGCATAAGAGCAGGTAGACCCTTTATTTTGCTGATTTTGGTGTCCTATAGTCCATGTACGTTTTGGTGATCTACAATTCCGACCTCATTTTTTTCAAAATTTTATTTGGACGTCCCTTAAGGCCTTAGCTATGGAGCCATATAGCCGTCACGGTCAAATATTCCATTTTGAAGTTCAAATGAGCCCCAGAGCAGGTAAACCCCTCATTTTGCCGATTTTCTTGTGCTATAATCCATGGACTTTTTGGTGATCGAAAATTCCGACCTCATTTTTGCAAAAAGTTTTCATGGACGTCCTTTAAGCCCTTAGCTATGGAGCCATATAGCGCTCACGGCCAAAACGACCCATTTTCAAGGTCAAATGTGCCTCAGAGCAGGTAAATCCCTCATTTTGTCGATTTTCGTGTGCTATAGTCCATGGACTTTTAGGTGATCTAAAATATCTACCATATTTTTTGAAAAAAGTTTTCGTGGACGTTCGTTAAGGCCTTATCTATGGAGCCATATAGGGCTCACGGCTAAAACGTCCCATTTTCAAGGTCAAATGTGCCCTAGAGAAGGTAAACCCCTCATTTTGCCGATTTTCGTGTGGTATTGTCCATGGACTTTTAGGTGATCTAGAATTCCGACCATATTTTTGCAAAAGTTTTCGTGGACGTTCGTTAAGGCCTTATCTATGGAGCCATATAGGGCTCACGGCGAAAACGTCCCATTTAAAATGTCAAATGTGCCCTAGAGCAGGTAATCCCCTCATTTCTCTGATTTTCGTGTGCTATAGTCCATGGACTTTCTAGTGATCTAGAATTCCGACCTCATTTGTGCAAAAAGTTTTTGTGGACGTCCGTTAAGGCCTTAGCTATGGAGCCATATAGGGTTCACGGCCAAAACGTCCCATTTTGAAGGTCAAATGTTCCCCCGAGCAGGTAAACCCCTCAAATTGCCGATTTTCGTGTGCTATAGTCCATGGACTTTTAGGTTATCCAGAATTTCGACCATATTTTTGCAAAAACGTTTTCGTGGACGTTCGTTAAGGCCTTATCTATGGACCCATATAGGGCTCACGGCCAAAACATCCCATTTTAAAGGTAAAATGTGCCCCCGAGCAGGTAAACCCCTCATACTGCCGATTTTCGTATGCTATAGTCCATGTACTTTTAGGTGATCTAGAATTCCGACCATATTTTTATAAAAAAGTTTTCGTGGACGTTCGTTAAGGCTTTATCTATGGACCCATATAGGGCTCACGGCCAAAACGTCCCATTTTCAAGGTCAAATGTGCCCTTGAGCAGGTAAACCCCTAATTTTGCCGATTTTCGTGTGCTATAGTCCGTGGACTTTTAACTGATCTAGAAATCCGACCTTATTTTTTCCAAAGGTTTTCGTGGACGTCGGTTATGGCCTTTGCTATGGAGCCATATAGCCCTCACGGCCAAAACGTCCAATTTTGAATGTCAAATGTTCCTCAGAGCAGATAAACCCCTTATTTTGCCGATTTTCGTGTGCTAGAGCCCATGGGCTTTTTGGTGATCTATATTTCCGACCTTATTTTTTTCAAAAGTTTTCGTGGACGTCCCTTAAAGCCTTAGCTATGAAGCCATATATCCATAACGGCCAAAACGTCCCATTTTGAAGGTCAAATGCGCCCCTGAGAAGTTAAACCCCTCATATTGCCGATTTTCGTGTGCTATAGTCCATCGACTTTTAGTTGATCTAGAATTCCGAACATATTTTTGCAAAAAGTTTTCGTGGACGTTCGTTAAGGCCTTCTCAATGGAGCCATATAGCGCTCACGGCCAAAACGTCCCATTTTGAAGGTTAAATATGCCCAGAGCAGCTAAACCCCTCATTTTGCCGATCTTCGTGTGCTATAGTCCATGGACTTTTTGGTGATCTGGAATTCCGACCTTATTTTTGCCTAAAGTTTTCTTGGACATCCGTTAAGGCCTTAGCTATAGAGCCATATAACCCTCACGGCCAAAATTTCTCATTTTGAAGGTCAAATGTGCCTCAGAGCAGGTAAATCCCTCATTTTGCCGATTTTTGTGTGCTATAGTCTGTGGAATTTTTGGTGATCTGGAATTCCGACCTTATTTTTGCCAAAAGTTTTCGTAGACCTCCGTTAAGGCCTTAGCTATGGAGCTATATAGCGCTCACGACCAAAACGTCCCATTTTGAAGGTCAAATGTGCCACCGAGCAGGTAAACCCCTCATATTGTCTTTTTTAGTGTGCTATAGTCCATGTACTTTTTAGTGATCTAGAATTCCGACCTCATTTTTTGCAAAAAGTTTTTGTGGACGTCCGTTAAGGCCTTAGCTATGGAGCCATATAGGGTTCACGGACAAAACGTCCCATTTTAAAGGTCAAATGTGCCCCCGAGCAGGTAAACCCCTCATATTGCCGATTTTCGTGTGCTATACTCCATGGACTTTTAGGTGATCTTGAATTCCGACCATATTTTGGCAAAAAAGTTTTCGTGGACGTTCGTTAAGGCCTTATCTATGGACCCATATAGGGCTCACGGCCAAAACGTCCCATTTTAAAGGTCAAATGTGCCCCTGAGCAGGTAAACCCCTCATATTGCCGATTTTCGTGTGCTATAGTCCATGTACTTTTAGTTGATCTAGAATTCCGACCATATTTTTATAAAAAAGTTTTCGTGGACGTTCGTTAAGGCCTTATCTATGGACCCATATAGGGCTCACGGCCAAAACGTCCCATTTTCAAGGTCAAATGTGCCCTAGAGCAGGTAAACCCCTCATTTTGCCGATTTTCGTGTGCTATAGTCCATGGACTTTTTACTGATCTGGATAGCCGACCTTATTTTTGCAAAAGGTTTTCGTGGACGTCCATTATGGCATTTGCTATGGAGCCATATAGCCCTCACGGCCAAAACGTCCAATTTTGAATGTCAAATGTGCCTCAGAGCAGATGAACCCCTTATTTTGCCGATTTTCGTGTGCTAGAGCCCATGGACTTTTCGGTGATCTATATTTCCGACCTCATTTTTTTCAAAAGTTTTCGTGGACGTCCCTTAAAGCCTTAGCTATGAAGCCATATAGCCATTACGGCCAAAACGTCCCATTTTGAAGGTCAAATGTGCCCCTGAGCAGTTAAACCCCACATATTGCCGATTTTCGTGTGCTATAGTCCATTGACTTTTAGTTGATCTAGAATTCCGAACATATTTTTGCAAAAAGTTTTCGTGGACGTTCGTTAAGGCCTTATAAATGGAGCCATATAGCGCTCACGGCCAAAACGTCCCATTTTGAAGGTTAAATATGCCCAGAGCAGGTAAACCCCTCATTTTGCCGATCTTCGTGTGCTATAGTCCATGGACTTTTTGGTGATCTGGAATTCCGACCTCATTTTTGCCAAAAGTTTTCTTGGACGTCCGTTAAGGCCTTAGTTATAGAGCCATATAGCCCTTACGGCCAAAATTTCCCATTTTGAAGTTCAAATGTGCCCCAGAGCAGGTAAACCCCTCATTTTGCGGATTTTCGTGTGCTATAATCCATGGACTTTTAGGTGATATAGAATTTCGACCATATTTTTGCAAAAAATTTCGTGGACGTTCGTTAAGGCCTTACCTATAGAGCCATATAGCGTTGACGGCCAAAACGTCCCATTTTGAAGGTCAAATGTGCCTCAGAGCAGGTAAACCCGCTATTTTGCCGATTTTGGTGTGCTATAGTCCATGGACTTTTTGGTGAACTACAATTCCGACCTCATTTTTTTCAAAAGTTTTCATGGACATACCTTAAAGCCTTAGCTATGGAGCCATATAGCCCTCACGATCAAAATATCCCATTTTGAAGTTCAAATGTGCCCCAGAGCAGGTAAACCCTTCATTTTGCCAATATTCGTGTGCTATAGTCCATGGACTTTCTAGTGATGTAGAATTTCGACCTCATTTTTGCAAAAAGTTTCTGTGGACGTCCGTTAAGGCATTAGCAATGGAGCCATGTAGCGCTCACGGCTAAACTGTCCCATTTTGAAGGTCAAATGTGCATCAGAGCTGGTAGACCCTTTATTTTGCCGATTTTGGTGTGCTATAGTCCATGTATGTTTTGGTGATCTACAATTCCGACCTCATTTTTTTCAAAATTTTCCGTGGACGTCCCTTAAGGCCTTAGCTATGGAGCCATATAGCCGTCACGGTCAAATATCCCATTTTGAAGTTCAAATGAGCCCCAGAGCAGGTAAACCCCTCATTTTACCGATTTTCGTGTGCTATAGTCCATGAACTTTTTGGTGATCGAGAATTCCGACCTCATTTTTGCAAAAAGTTTTCGTGGACGTTCCTTTAAGGCCTTAGCTAGGGAGCCATATAGCGCTCACGGCCAAAACGACCCATTTTGAAGGTCAAATGTGCCTAAGAGCAGGTAAATCCCTCATTTTGTCGATTTTCGTGTGCTATAGTCCATTGTCTTTTAGGTGATCTAGAATATCTACCATATTTTTGCAAAAAGTCTTCGTGGACATTCGTTAAGGCCTTATCTATGGAGCCATATAGGGCTCACGGCCAAAACATCGCATTTTCAAGGTCAAATGTACCCTAGCGAAGGTAAATCCCTCATTTTGCCGATTTTCGTGTGGTATTGTCCACGGACTTTTAGGTTATCCAGAATTCCGACCATATTTTTGCAAAAGTTTTCGTGGACGTTCGTTAAGGCCTTTTATATGGATCCATATAGGGCTCACGGCCAAAACGTCCCATTTAAAAGGTCAAATGTGCCCTAGAGCAGGTAATCCCCTCATTTCTCCGATTTTCTTGTGCTATAGTCCATAGACTTTTTAGTGATCTAGAATTCTGACCTTATTTTTGCTAAAAGTTTTCGTGGACGTCCGTTAAGGCCTTAGCTATGGAGCCATATTGCGCTCACGGTCAAATCGTCCCATTTTGAATGGTCAAATGTGCCTAAGAGCAGGTAAACCCCTCGTTTTGCCGATTTTCGTGTGCTATAGTCCATGGACTTTTTGGTGATCTAGAATTCCGAACTCATTTTTGCAAAATGTTTTCGTGAACGTCCGTTAAGGCCTTAGCTATGGAGCCATATAAAGCTCACGGCCAAAAGGTCCCATTTTAAAGGTCAAATGTACCCCAAAGCAAGTAAACCCCTCATATTGCCGATTTTCGTGTGCTATAATCCATGGAATTTTAGGTGATCTAGAATTCCGACCATATTTTTGCAAAAAAGTTTTCGTGGACATTCGTTAAGTCCTTATCTATGGACCCATATAGGGCTCACAACCAAAACGTCCCATTTTCAAGGTCAAATGTGCCCTAGAGCAGGTAAACCCATCATTTTGCCGATTTTCGTGTGCTATAGTCCATGGACTTTTTGGTGATCTAGAATTCTGACCTTATTTTTGAAAAACGTTTTCATGGACATCCGTTAAGGCCTTAGCTATGAAGCCATATGGCCCTCACGGTAAAAATATCTCATTTTGAAGTTCAAATGTGCCCCAGAGAAGGTAAACCCCTCATTTTGCCAATTTTCGTGTGCTATAGTCCGTGGACTTTTTGGTGATCTCGAATTCCGACCTCATTTATGCAAAAAGTTTCCGTGGACGTCAGTTAAGGCCTTATCTTTGGAGCCATATAGGGTTCACGGCCAGAACGTCACATTTTCAAGGTCAAATATGCCCTAGAGCAGGTAAACCCATCATTTTGCCGATTTTCGTGTGGTATAGTCTATGGACTTTTTAGTGATCTAGAATTCTGACCATATTTTTGCAAACGTTTGTGGACGTTCGTTAAGGCGTTATATATGGAGCCATATAGGGCTCACGGCCAAAACGTCCCATTTTGAAGGTCAAATTTGCCCTATAGCAAGTTAACCCCTCATTTTGCCGATTTTCGTGTGCTATAGTACATGAACTTTTTAGTGATCTAGAATTCTGACCTTATTTTAGCCAAAAGTTTTCGTGGACGTCCGTTAAGGCCTTAGCTATGGAGCCATATATCCCTCACGGCCAAAATGTCCCATTTTGAAGTTCAAATGTCCCCTAAAGCAGGTAAACCCCTCATTTTGCCGATTTTCATGTGCTATAATCCATGGACTTTTTAGTGATCTAGAATTCCGACCTCATTTTTGCAAAAAGTTTTCGTGAACGTCCGTTAAGGCCTTGCCTATGGAGCCATATAGCCCTCACGGCCAAAACGTCCCATTTTGATTATCAAATGTGCCCATGAGCAGTTGAACCCCTCATATTGTCGATTTTCATGTGCTATACTCCATGGACTTTTTAGTGATCTAGAATTCCGACCTTATTTTTGCCAAAAGTTTTCCTTGACGTCCGTTAAGGCCTTAGCTATGTAGCCATATAACCTTCACGGCCAAAAAGTCCAATTTTGAAGGTCAAATGTGCCTCAGAGCAGATAAACCCCATATTTTGCCGATTTTCGTGTGCTATAGTCCATGGACTTTTTGGTGATCTAGATTTCCGACCTTATTTTTTTCAAAAGTTTTTGTGGACGTCCCTTAAAGCCTTAGCTATGAAGCCATATAGCCCTCACGTCCAAAACGTCCCATTTTGATTATCAAATGTGCCCATGAGCAGTTAAACCCCTCATATTGCCGATTTTCGTGTGCTATAATCCATGGACTTTTAGGTGATCTAGAATTCCGACCATATTTTTGTAATAAGTTTTCGTGGACGTTCGTTAAGGCCTTATCTATCGAGCCATACAGCGCTCACGGCCAAAACGTCCCATTTTGAAGGTTAAATGTGCCCAGAGCAGGTAAGCCCCTCATTTTACCGATTTTCGTGTGCTATAGTCCATTGACTTTTTGGTGATCTGGAATTCCGACATTATTTTTGCCAAAAGGTTTCGTGGACGTCCGTTAAGGGGTTAGCTATGGAGCCATATAGCCCTGACGGCCAAAACGTCCCATTTTGAAGTTCAAATGTGCCCCAGAGCAGGTAAACCCCTTATTTTGCCGATTTTCGTGTGCTACAATCCATTGACTCTTTGTTGATCTTGATTTCAGACCTCATTTTTTTCAAAAGTTATCGTGGACATCCGTTAAAGCCTTAGCTATTGAGCCATATAGCCCTCACGGCCAAAACGTCCAATTTTAAAGGTCAAACGTGCCCTAGAGCAGGTAAAC
>JAJOOH010003127.1:0-11989 GCA_029582605.1 Solanum gracilifrons
TTTCATGGACCTTATGAATAGAGTCTTCAAACCTTATTTAGATATGTTTGTTATCGTCTTCATTGATGACATACTAATCTATTCAAGGAATGAAGAAGGTCATGCTAGCCATCTCAGAATAGTTCTTCAGACTTTGAAAGATAAGGAGTTGTATGCCAAGTTCTCTAAGTGTGAGTTTTGTCTTGAGTCTGTGGCATTCCTAGGCCACATTGTGTCTGATGATGGAATTAAGGTTGATACTCGAAAAATTGAGGCAGTGCAGAATTGGCCTAGACCCACATCTCCAACTGATATTAAGAGTTTCTTGGGTTTAGCTGGCTATTATAGAAGGTTTGTAGAGGGGTTCTCATCTATTGCATCTCCCTTGACCAAGTTGACTCAGAAGACGGTGAAATTTCAATGGTCTGAATTTTGTGAGAAAAGCTTTTAGGAATTGAAAAGGAGGTTGATTACTGCTCCAGTTTTGACTTTACCAGAAGGTACTCAAGGTTTTGTGGTGTATTGTGATGCATCTAGAGTTGGTTTGGGTTGTGTCTTAATGCAGAATGGTAAGGTTTTAGCTTATGCCTCCAGACAGTTTAAGGTTCATGAGAAGAACTACCCAACCCATGACTTAGAGTTGGCTGCTGTAGTGTTCGCTTTGAAGATATGGCATCATTACTTGTATGGTGTGCATGTTAATGTATTTACTGATCACAAGAGTCTTTAATATGTGTTCGCTCAGAAAGAGCTTAATCTCAGGCAGAGGAGGTAGTTAGAATTACTCAAGGATTATGACCTGAGTATTCTTTATCACCCAGGTAAGGCTAATGTTGTTGCTGATTCTTTGAGCAGGTTGTCTATGGAAAGCACCGCCCATATTGAAGAAGGAAAGAGAGAGTTAGCAAAAGATGTGCACAGATTGGCACGCCTGGGAGAGATTCCGCAGAAGGAGGAATAGCGGTGTCGAGCGGGGCCGAGTCATCACTAGTGTCAGAAGTGAAAGAGAAACAAGATCAAGATCTCATTTTGCTTGAGTTGAAGGCAAATGTTCAAAATCAAAGAGTATTAACTTTTGAACAAGGGGGAGATGGTGTATTGAGGTATCAAGGTAGATTGTGTGTACCTATGGTAGATGAACTCCAAGAGAGGATTATGGAAGAAGTTCATAGCTCCAGATATTCCATTCATCCGGGTTCCACAAAGATGTATCGTGACTTGAGAGAAGTTTATTGGTGGAATGGCATGAAGAAGGGCATTGCAGAGTTTGTGGCTACGTGTCCAAATTGCCAGCAAGTGAAAGTTGAACACCAAAGGCCCGGTGGTTTGGCTCAGAGGATAGAACTTTTGGAATGGAAGTGGGAGATGATCAATATGGATTTCATCACAGGGTTGCCAAGGTCTCGTAGACAGCATGATTCTATTTGGGTAATTGTCGACAGAATGACAAAGTCAGCCCATTTTCTACCGGTAAAGACTACCCATTCAGCAGAAGATTATGCCAACAAAGTTATATATCAAAGAGATAGTGAGACTTCATGGAGTCTCAATCTCTATTATTTCAGATAGAGGTGCACAGTTCTGGAAATCCTTTCAGAAAGGCTTGGGTTCCAAGGTGAACTTAAGTACTGCCTTTCATCCTCAGACTGATGGGCAAGCAGAGCGCACTATTCAGACTTTAGAAAATATGTTGAGGGCTTGTGTAATCGATTTCAAAGGGAGTTGGGATGACCACCTACCTCTCAATGAGTTTGCCTACAACAACAATTATCACTCTAGCATCCAGATGGCTCCATACGAAGCTCTTTATGGGAGAAGATGTAGATCTCTTATTGGATGGTTTGATGTTGGTGAAGCAGGGTTGATAGGACCAGATTTAGTTCACCAAGCTATGGAGAAGGTGAAAGTGATTCAAGAGAGGTTGAAAACGGCATAGAGTCGTCAAAAATCCTACATCGATGTTAGGAGAAGGGCGTTAGAGTTTGAAGTAGATGATTGGGTATATTTGGAAGTTTCACCCATGAAGGGGGTTATGAGGTTTGGTAAGAAGGGGAAACTTAGTCCCCGGTATATTGGACCTTACCACATAGCCAAGAGGATTGGCAATGTTGCATATGAGTTGGAGTTACCACAGGAACTAGCAGTGGTTCATCCGGTATTTCACATATCCATATTGAAGAAGTGCATAGGCGATCCTTCATTGATCCTACCAACTGAAAGTATTAGGATCAAGGATAGCTTATCTTACGAAGAGATTCCTGTTCAGATTTTAGATCGCCAAATTCGCAAATTGAGGACAAAGGATGTAGCCTCAGTCAAGGTCCTTTGGAGGAACCAATTTGTTGAGGAAGCTACTTGGGAAGCCGAAGAGGACATGAAGAAGAGATATCCGCATCTCTTTGAATCCGGAGGAAATGCAGATCAAGGTATTAATTTCCTTATTAGTGCTCTTTAAATTGTAGTGAACATGTCGCTGTTGTTGTTGCATGGTTGCTTGTTGGGTGTTTGAGTTGATGTTACACCCTTAGCCTAGTAAGAGTAATCTCATTCGGGGACGAATGTTCCCAAGGGGGAGATATTGTAACATCCGGCGATTTGAAATGACTATGAAGAGGCTTAGAATTGGAAATAGTCATTTTTGGAAGGAATTTAAAAATCTGGAAAATTTGGTGAAGTATGGGAAAAAGTGAGTTTTGGTCAACTTTGAATAGTCATAACTCCTATCTCAGAATGAGTTAGGTGTAGTTCCATTTATGTTTGGAAAGCCCTTGGAATGATATTTCCAACGCCACCGAGTTTTCTTGATTCCGAGTTCGTATGAGTGAGTTATGCCCTTTGGAAGTTGGGCTGTTGGCAGGGCAGTTAGCCCGATTTTGTAAGGGTATTTTTGTCTTTTCCCTAGCCATTTCTTTTGGGTTATATTAGTGTGTTAGACTGAATTTTAGATCAGTTTGTCCCATTTTAAAGAGTTAGAGTAAGGGTTTGTGAGTGAAGAGGAGAAGAAGAGGAGAAAGAAAAGATCAAGCAAGGTTTCGTCAAAGATCGTCGTGGATATCGTCGGGGGTGATCCCTACTAGGTATGTGATTTCATAGTGTTGGGTTGGTTCGTTCCCCCACACGCCAAACTCGTTTTAATTCCGAGAAAAGATTGATTGTGTTGTTGAAGTTGTGGTTTTGTGTTGAAGTCCTTGTTGATTTGGGACATGTTTCCGGTTGTGTTTTTGAGACTCGAGTTGCCTTTTTTGCCAGATTTTATTAGTTGGGTTGTTTTATGACCTTTCATTGTATTGAGTTATTCTGTTGAGTTAGGTTTCCACTGAGTTAAGAAAGCCAGGCAAAGGGTTCGCTTGGGGCCAGCAATGGTCTCCGAGTGCCGGTCCTTCCCAGGGTGTAGGCTCGGGGCGTGACAATTACATTAGGGTGCAGTAATTGTGCAACAATTTAAATATTGCTACTAATGAGATTAGATATTTTTATTAATTAAATATTTTTATTTAGTAAAAGGGTAAAAGAGTAATTCAACTTTGAAAATTGAGCCTCCCACTTTTAATAATTAATAATAATAATAATAATATATGATGATTTATTTAAGTAAATTTCATATTTTTTACTAATTGATAGGGATTAATACATATATTTGTATAAGAAATATACACTAATTTCATACGTTTAGAATTGTTCAAATTCATTTCAAAGTTAAAAAAAAAATAATATAATTAACTCTACAAGAGACTTTGTCAAAAAAAATCTCACTAGTTCAGCTGATTGACTATCTGAATTTTCAACTTATTGGTGAGGGTTCGATTCTCACCTTACAATCTCCTTTTCTATTTTTCCTTCTCCAAGCAAAAAACTAAATTCAGCTTATTGGTGAGGGTTCGATTCTCACCTTACAATCTCCTTTTCTATTTTTCCTTCTCCAAGTAAAAAGCAAGCAAGAGCCTTCATCATTTTTATATATTGCATAATGTTTATGTTCTCTAATTCATGTGAAGGTATTTGGTTAGATAGTGGATAATTATATTAAAAAAATATAAAGACTTTAAAACTTATGGTCTAAAACAAATTATAAAAAATTTATAGCAATAATTATTTCATTAAGGTTAAAATGAGAGATTTAACATCATATTTTTATTAAATATGAAGAGCTGTCATTCTTCTTGATACCAAGTAAAAAAGAAAAAACCCCACAAAAATAGAGATGGAAAGAGTATAAATTTGAATTAGTATTTCACTAACTTCTATCATGTTTCAAAAAAGAAATAATTTAGTACTTCTTATTCATATTTTTATAGCATATAAAATAAAATTTTGGGGGCCTAAAACACTTGCTTTAGTGGCTTCCCCATTCAGCCAACACCGACAACATATAATTACGTAAATTAGCTGAAGACTTAGAATATTTTTCTCTATCTCAACACTCTCTTTCACTACACTAATCTCAATATAAACACGATATAATACTTTTCATCTTTTACCCTCTATGTTTTCTTGTATATAAAATAATGAAAGACCTTCACTATTTATAGAAAGATTACAGGGCAGTAAATGAAATGTTGTTGCACAATCACATTTCACGAGTCATTTTAATTAAATATTGAAATGCTCAAATACTTGAACTACATTTTGCTCCAACACATTACATAAGAATACTGCGCAAAATTAAAGGTAAAAGAACACAAACTCACTCATCCTCTGCATCAGTAAAAAGCACAAAACTAAGGATAGTCATTCTGTTTCAAGATTTGCAAGATGGTCAATTTAGTTTTAGTTGAAAGGAAATAATGACATTTATTGCAACCATCTAGAATTTCTGAAAACTGAATCATGCACAAATCAAGTGCTAAAACAAAACAGAAGCAATCTTTACATGAATCCAAAAATTTAGCAAACAAGTGATCGATTAGGAACAAGAGATTCAGAGAACATGCTCAGCATGCAAGAAGTTGAATCTTGATCTTCTATAGCATCCCTACAACATCTTTCATGTTTGTCCTTCTTGTCGGAGATTCAGCACAACAATCTAATGCTACTTTCATGATTGATGCCACGATATCTAACTCCTTCTGTAAGCGATTATCCATTGGTGTAACCAAGTTGGCATCCATAACGTCCATTACTGCCTCTGGGAGTGAATAACTCACCCATTGCTTCAAGCTAAGATCTCCCTCAAAATCACTAGGCTTTCTCCTAGTAAATGTTTCCAGCAACATAATCCCGTAACTATAGACATCACATTTTATTGACACCAGTCCATCCAGTCCATACTCTACAGTCAAACAATTAATTTAAAGATGCCATATACTTTCTTGATTGGAAATAAAAAAGACAAAAAATCAATGTTCAAATTAGCAAAAACAAAGAGACGTACCCGGTGCAATATAACCAAATGTTGCTAAGGTTTTTGTGTATAAATCACTCTCATCTTCACCAAGCAGTTTTGAAATACCAAAGTCGCTTAGGTGGGCAACCATATCCTCATCCAACAAGACGTTACTAGGCTTTATATCACAATGAATCATGGGAGAGGAGCATCCATGATGGAAATATTCCAAAGCACATGCAACATCTATCATAATGCTTAGTCTCTGCCTAATGTCTAGGAAGTAGTTGTGTGAATACAAATAATTGTCAAGACTTCCATTAGGCATATACTCGAGCACTAAAGCCTTAAAATCAAGGTTGGAACAACTAGTGATAACTTTCACGAGATTCCTATGGCGAAGGCTACGCAAAACTTCACATTCTGTATCAAAACTCTTGAATGCTGCTTCCAGTTGCAGATTGAACACTTTAACTGCAATGGCAGTTCCACTTCTGAGAACGCCTTTGTAGACAGAGCCAAAACTTCCAGAACCAATCAGATTACTCTCGCCAAGCGTATTAGTTGCTTGGAGCAGTTCATAGTATGAAATTCTTTCTGTTGTTGCCATAGACAATGAATCAGTTTGTTGAGGAGCTCTTTTACCTCTTCTATACCTTATCCATAGGAACAGAAAGGCGATAAGAACAAATACAAGTGCAATTCCCATCATAAGAAATAGAACAAACTTTTGTTTCTTATTTGATCTATGCGTTGATGAAGTGGGGCATGGCGGGACATTAAACCTTGAAAAACCACACAATGCTTCATTGTTGATGAAAAATTGACTCGAGAGGTTCTTGAAAGGACCCCCCGAAGGTATTTCACCATGCAACTTATTGTCAGAAACATTAAAATACTTGAGGTATTGAAGTTTCTCCAAAGACATGGGAATAGTTCCCGATATATTATTATGAGAAATGTCTAGAAATTCCAAACCTACCATGTTGCTCATTGAGTCAGGTATAGATCCTTGCAACTTGTTGTGTCTCAAAGTAAAGTTCTCTAGATTTAGCAATCCTCCAATTTCTATAGGAATACCATTTGAGAATTGATTCATTGACAGATCAATTAGTGTCGCAGCCTTTAGATTTCCAATTTCTGGAGGTAAAGAACCAACCATGTTGTTTGACGATAAGTCAAGAAGCACTAAATCTTTAAGATTCCCCAAGCTTGTTGGTATATTGGAACTCAATTTATTGGAAGCAAGATATATCAATCTAAGGGAAGTAACATTCCCTAAACAATTAGGAAGAGATCCTGAAAGTTGATTTTGACCCAAGTCAATAGCACCCAAATGATTCAGTTTACATATATGATCTCCAATAAATCCTGTAAGTTTGTTGTACTGAAAATACATACGCTGAAGGTTTCTCAAGTTGTGAGTTGATGTTGGAATCGATCCAATTAAGTTATTATCAGAAAGATCAAGGTCTAATAAGCTGCTTAAGTTTCCAACTTCATTTGGAATCTGGCCGTTAATCTTGCTATCAGTGGCATAAAGCTTTACAAGAGATTTGGAGAAGTTCCCTACGGAGACCGGAAGCATTCCATTTAGAGGGTTGAATGATAGATCAAGAAGTCTTAAATTTTTGCAATTGGTTAAGGAAGTGAGGAAGCTTAAAAATGAATCACTGGTTAAATTATTTTCCGGCAAATTTAGGTTCTGTAGATGAGTCAAATATCCAAGAGAATTGGGAATCAAGCCTGTGAGTTTGTTACCTGAAAGCTCTAGGATAGTAAGCTTTGAGCAATTGGAAATAGAATGAGGAATAGTCCCAACAAGATTGGTCAAGTCACTGATATAAAGCTCTTCAATGTTGGGTAAGGTAGAACCTATGTTTGGTGGGATGGTTCCTGATAGATTATTGAATGAAAGAGCCATTGCTCTCATCCCTGATATATTGAAGATCTCCATTGGAAGTGAACCACTAAAACTATTAAACCCAAGAGCAAGTTCCTCCAACTCAACCAGATTTCTTATCTCTTTGGGTATTTCACCTGTCAACACATGATCAATGAATTTAGCTAGCTAGTTCATTAATACAGATTGCTATATATCACTTTGAATGTATACGTACCAGTAAACCTATTGTTGTTAAGATATAAAACTTGTATCTTGGTTAAGTTGCCAATCTCCCGTGGTAAGGATCCCTTGAGATTGTTCCCCCTTAGTGAAACAAATTGCAATGAGGAGATATTGAATATAGAGATTGGGATAGAGCCGGTAATCTGGTTTACATCCACGGCTAATTCCACCAAATTAACAAGATTTCCGATTTCTTGTGGAATTATACCTGCATTTAATGTGTAATAAAAAAAGATCTGAGGTAATTAGATACAACACATTACTAGCATTCGTAAAATAAAACATATATACCTGTGAAATGGTTAGATCCGAGATACAATATCTGCAAGTTACTCAATCTTCCAATTTCACTGTGTATTGGTCCATCAAAATCATTTACGGATAGAGACAATATTTGAAGTTGTGAACAATTTGACAAGCTTATAGGCATATGACCATGAAGCTTGTTCATTGATAGATGAAGCTCTTTGAATATCGGAAGACGATTGCATAAATCATTGGGAAGCTTTCCTGATACGCTATTGTTTGAAAATGCAATGACTTCAATTCTAGAAATATTGAAAATTGTGAATGGTAGAGAACCCGTAAGCTGATTATGTTCCATAGAAACATTGGCAAGAGTCATGACTGAACTAGGCATAACATAGTGAAACAGCAAGAGTAGTGTTAAAAGAAAAGATCTCAAGGCTTTCTCCATATGTAAAATTATTAGTAGTAGGAAAATGGTATTACTAGCAGACTTTTCTTTTGAATCTTTTTTAAAAGGGGAAAAGGAAAAACATATCAGCAACTAAATAGATAAATTTTCCAAGTTATGTGGGGCATAAATTTAACTCATGTCGTTAATATGGTAGACTGATAATAATTGGTGCTATGTCGTCTTAAATTATTCACTAGTCTTGCTGGACGGATATATCTTATCTGTGTTGTTCAATTCACAAAATTTTACCAGAAAAACAAAACTTTCCATTGTCTTCTTGGATATCTAAACTACTTGTGAAGAAAAAGGTGGCATACTTTAGTGGCCAAGATCACTGGAATGTTACAAGGAAAATTATTGTCTTATAGGGGCAGAGGTGCTCTTAATTAAAGCAATCTATCCCTACTTACACTAGAAGCAAATTGTGAGGTGTATTGCTAAGTTTTCCGGCGCGCATAGTTTGTTACGTCAGTTCCAAAAGGATAAGTTGGGTTGGAATTGATAAAGTTTCATGGAGTTCATGATTGCACAAAAGGACTAGTTAAAGTAGTGGTTGAGGCGCGTAGAGGCACTTCTACGACGATTGTCGTACATCCACCTTACTGACTCATATATGTTTGAGGCTGGTGAAAGGAAATGCGGATTGATTTCACATAATGGAAAGATGGGACTTAAGAATATCTCTCTCCACTGGGACATATAATGGAAAAGGACCTATCACATAATGGAAAGATGGTATTACTAGTAACATGTGTTTAGGAGACTTTTCTTTTGAAGCTTTTTAAAAAGGGGAAACGGAAAAACATATCAGCAACTAAATTATTGTTTCAATGAAACAAAAAAAAAATGTGTCTTTTATTGGTTGTTGTGAGTTTGATATCAAGTGTTGAAACCACTCATTTTAAATAAATAGATAAATTTTCCAAGTTATGTGGGACATAAATTTGACTCATGTCGTCAATATGGTAGACTGATAATAATTGATGCAATATCATGTTAAATTATTGGTGCTGTGTCATGGTAGACGGATAAATCTTATCTGTGTTGTGAAAATTCACAAAATTTTACCACACAAGCAAAACTTTCCATTGTTTTTCACTTAATTTGTTAAAAGTTTGGCTCATTTATGTCATTGTTGTTAAAGAAAAAGCTCATCCATGCCATTTTTTAACTCCAATTTTGCAAAATCATTTTTTACACCGCAAACAAGATTTAACACTTTTTAATTAAAGTTTTTGAATCAAATATACACTTTTGCTTCTTTTTCTTTAAGAACACCAAGAACACATGAAGAACATAAATAACTTTCCAAAATTTCAACATCTTCAATTATTCACGAAATCATCTCAAATTTCGGCTACATCATTAATTTCTTTTTGATCCAGAAAACACCAATCAAAAAGTGTTAAACCTTGTTTTGGGTATCAAAAATGGTTTTGCAAAATCAAAGTTAAAAAAAATGGACAATGACATATATGAGCCAAACTTTTAACATATGACATAAATGAGTTTTTTCTAAAATTTCGATGACATATTTGAGCCTTTTCCTTTTTTGTATGTTGTTAAATTATCTTTCCTTATTTCTCTCAATAATCTTCTCTTATGTAATATTAAAATGTAATACTAAAGTACGGTATGAACTAAGGGTCTATTATTACAAGGTAAGGGGTAAGGATGAATACATATCGTATTTCTAAGACTTTACTTATAAAAGGACCCTAAAAACCACCGAGAAAAAACTATATAAAGATCGGAAATAATTTCATTTTCTAAGAACCAAATTTAAGGAAAGGACATGATCGGAAATGATTTCATTTTTAAGGGATTTATTGTAAAAAGAAAACAATAAATTGGTGTTTGATGATTTGAACAAATTGGTAAGGGTTATGTGAATAATTATGTGAACAAACTGTAGTACCGATACATAAAAATATTGTAAAAAAATTTGCTGTGTTCTTTATTATGGACTATACATTAGTGTGAATAATTATGTGACAAGTTGTGCAACACTGTAACATTATATATTTGAAATGCTTTTGTTATATGCCTTATTCTGATGAATTTTTTTTGGCAGCTATGTGATAGCGTGCTTCAGTGATGAATGTGGCTGGTGTTTAAAATCTTCTTGCAGAAAGAAATTCGATGTATTCAAAGTGAGATACTTCAATAGTGAACATACATGTCCGATGCGGGATAGGATACTAACAAAAGTACAAGCAACAATTGGATTTATTAGCGGTGTGACTGCCCCTAAGTTGGTAAATCATAAATGAATTCATATGCCGAAAGATGTAATTGAAGATATTCGAGAATTATATGGGGTTGAAATATCATACCAGCAAGCATGGCGTGCTAAGGAACGTGCACTAGAGATACTAAAGGGTAAACCATTAGATGGATACAAGCAGATGCCAAGATACATATGGATGCTAAATAAAGTGTATCCAAATTCATATATAAGGATGCAAAAGATGGAAGATAATCAATTCATGTATCTTTTCATAACCCTAAGTCCATTGATGAAAGGGTTCGACTACTGCAGACCTGTAGTTGTAGTGGACGGTGCACATCTTGGCAGGGGTTACAAAGGTACTTTTGTTTCAGCTAGCACACTCGATGGTGCAGGTTTGACTGTTGCAATACTGATGTAATTTTGAACTTGTTTTATATGTATAATCAATGTATCTTAATTAGGGCTGGGCATTCGGTTTGTTCGGTTCGGTTTACGAAATTCGGTTCGGTTTTTTGGATTTCGGTTTGAAAAAAATACAAACTGAAACTGAACTGAAATAAATTCGGTTTAGTTCGGTTTTTACAATTTCGGCTCGGTTCAGTTCGGTTAATTTTTTCGGTTCGAATATCATCAACACATACATGAAACACTGATCAGTAACACACTAACACATACACACTACATATCAGTGTCTACTACTGTACTACCTACGTTATCCTTGATCAAAGTAAGTGTACATTACTAATATATAGATAATGTTTTTCCTACCTACTAGGTAAGTGTACACTACCTACTATGTACTACCTACAAATTATGTGCACTTTGTATGGTCAATCAATCAATTATTGATGTGCACTTAATAAGTGACTATCTTGCACACATACTAATTGCAAAAACTAAGTGCACGTTGCACTAGTGCTTACTGCCTGTGGGAACTGGGAAGAATATAATTGAATATCATCAAGACATTAACACATACATGAATGATGAAACACTAATCACTAATTTACTATTCAAAAGCAAAATTACAAAGTGGCACTTCAAGTTCAAGATTGCAACAAAAGGCTAAGAAACCAAGAGTATTAGACATCAATAACAGTACAAAACAAGAACCAGCAGTCCAGCAATACAAAATAATAATTAGTAGTCAAAACAAGAACCAACAAGACAAAATAAGAATCAGCAACAACACTGCAGTCCAACTCTATCAGAAGAAAGTTGGCATTCCTTGTGTGCATTTCATTGCAGTCCAACAACAACACTGCAGTCCAACTCGATCAGTTCACCATAATAACATACAAACTATAAATATGCCTGAGAGAAAATGGAACTCTTTAGATATATGATAGAAAGTAAACTCAACTCAACGAAAAAAAGAGAAAAACAAGTGTTGAATGCTAATAGAAAAAGATTTTAAATTAAATTTTACTTACTGCTTGATAGTTATAACTACACATCCACAATACTAGATTCATTTCCACTATGAGCCATATCTACAAAAACATGAAAGAACTTGTTAGATATAAGCAACATAAATAAGAAATTATTTTTGATATAATGAACACAAAATATTAAATTCTTACCAAGTTCAAGTAGCTCAAGATATTCTAGATCTTCCTCAACATT
>JAJOOH010003128.1:0-25198 GCA_029582605.1 Solanum gracilifrons
ATTATATAGTGAAGATCCTTTACAAGGATGGGAAAAACACAAAACAAAAATAAAAATTGAGCTAATTGATAATAATAGTATAATAACCCAAAAACCATTAAAATATAATTTTAATGATTTAACAGAATTTAAGATGCATATAACTGAATTACTAGAAAAAGGGTACATACAAGAAATTAATAGCAAACATACAAGCCCAACATTTATAGTAAATAAACATAGTGAAAAAAGAGAGGAAAAAGTAGGATGGTTATTGATTATAGAAATTTAAATGCAAAAACTAAAACATATAATTACCCGATATCAAATAAAATATTAAAAATAAGACAAATACAAGAATATAATTATTTTAGTAAATTTGACTGCAAATCAAGATTTGACCACTTAAAGTAAGAAGAAGAATCTAAAAAACTTACGGCATTTACGGTACCACAAGGATTTTATGAATTGAATGTATTACCGTTTGGATATAAAAATGCACAAGGTAGATATCAACATTTTATGGATAACTATTTTAAACAATTAGAAAATTGTGTAGTATATATTGATGATATATTACTATATTCCAAAACACAAGATGAACATATAAGATTATTAGAAACATTTATACATATTATAGAATATTCAGGCATAAGTCTAAGTAAAAAGAAAGAAGATATAATGAAAAATCAAATAGAATACTTAGGAATACAAATAGATAAAAACGGAATAAAAATGCAAGCACATATAGTACAAAAAATAATTAACTCAAATGAACAACTATATACGAATTTTTTTTTACAATCATTCCTAGGACTAGTAAACCAAGTAAGAGAATACATACTCGTATGCAATACTTCTTGAAATAACCTCAGTTCATTACTAATGTGGGGAATTATCCTTAACCAACATAGAGACCATGTGAGCTATAACATGATCCCTGGTGTCTCCCACACCGAAAAGGGTTGTCCTACTTTTCAAGGTAGAACCATGAACTTCTAGCTTAAGTGGATCCACTAGCTAATGTCTTTTGATATAATCATCCTATGGGGGCACATAGGTAAGGGATAAGGAGATTGTTTATAGAAACCCGAACTCAACTAACAGGAGAGCTTCCATCTCAATACATGTCGGTGCTAAGCATAAATCCCACGGAATAGTTATTTCTTACCTGACCTTATTGTCCATGGAAAGGCATCCTAGGACAACCAATTTAAACTAGTTTCATTAAGATAGCTCCTTATCTTTGTTTCAATTAGGTGAGAAATCTTCTCAACCTAAGAATCCTTTCTATGTGAGAAAACCTTTCACATCTTGCTCTTATGTGAACATGAGAAAATCCTTTCAATAACACATCATGATCATTTGTACTTTACTCTCAAAGCACCCTCAAAACATTTGCATACATTCCATAAGAAAATGCTTAAGTCCATAATTTACCTCTTGAGGTTCATGACCTACTTTCAATCATTAACATTTAAAAAATATGGGTTAGATATGAATTTCATCATAAATACATGTAAAGCTTGCAATACATGCTTAATTTCATAAAACTCTTGATTTATACTCAAAATCCCTCACCACATGATTTATAACTTGAAAACATGGGGATTACATGGGTTCATGCAGAAATCATCATAAAATCATCGTATTTAATAAATTCATAATTTAATCATTTATACAATGTTGAAGTAATGAGTGCCATGACGAATTCCAAACTTTTCTACTTTAACCAACAGAAAAAGCCTTAAAGAATGAAAACAACTAGTTGAAAGTGTAGTGGTTTTGTTCCTGCTTGTAGTAATTCTTTACTTTCGATGAGGGACTTCAAATAGCTGATTGTACAAGTGCTGACCACCCAATATCAATTCAAATAATAAATCAATAATGCAAAGAATTCATGATAAATGAAGAAACCCCTAACATAATTGGGGAATTCTACCTTTAGAAATAGAGGAATTTGGGAACTGCATAAATGGAAGGAATCCATGGATGAAAACTATCATACCTTGAATCCAAATGCTTTAATGGAGGAATTGAGACCTTGACTTGAAACCCTAGGTTGAATCTTCTTCTTCAAGTTTCTAGAGAGAAATATTTTGGAGAGGAGAATTGATCTTCTTTTGTGAATTTGGAAGAATGAAGTGAATGGGCTAATTTGGTGGTTGAAAAATACTTATATAGGGGTCTTAGTGAGGGTAAAACGACATAGTATAGGAACTAATTAATTAGGAAAAGACCCAACCGCCGCTAAAAATTACTGTTAGCTGCCACCAACCAACAAACTACAGACCCCATATATATATACCCGGACTGAGCATATCCAAGAAAGACACAAGTGGTTGCCTTGGGGACAATTTTTCTCTTAACTGCGCAGGAATATGAACAAAACATGTTCATCCAAACACTCGCAAATACCTATTATAGTACTGCCCCAGTAAGAAGTTCGTGAGGTGCCGTTGCAGCTTGGATTATCGTAGAATAATAGGAGCCGTCTTAGGAAACGACTTAACTTAAAAGACAGATGCCGCCGCTGCGAGGCGAGGGAGCAACTTGTCTGGTCTTGCGGGGAATGAGCCAGTCGACAGACCCTGGTCTGACCCGTGGCCCATCCTGGTAGACTGTCTTTGGTCATCAGAAGGTAGCTTTTGGGCTAGTGAACCACGAACCCCGACCATGGACTGTGGTCTTGCCTACGATTCGTAAGTCAGGTCGTGATCCTGAGCCTCTACAAAATTGGCAAGGTGGCTAGTTTACGGACCACCCTACGGTCCGTGGTTGGCCTCCGTGGCTGGCACCTACAACTTCCCAAAATGTGCCTCATTTCCCTTTTTCAGATACGGGGTGTTACATCTAACCATTATAGTTTCAAATGTTATAAAGCCGGCTTCTCGATTAAGTCTATATCGAGGCCAGTCACGCCCTCCCCAGTTTTGGGGCATGACATATTTTTAGAGCATACTTCAAAAATTGACTGAACTTCAAAAACTATTTATTCGCACTCTTGTTACCTTACCTCAAATTGAGAAATTTTTGCATCTTAGACTCCCACATCTCAAGGGAAGGAAATAATCGAGAAATGCCCGTTTGAACTGTTCCCAATCAAAAGGACACACATTTAGTAGACATTTCATACTTCCATTGACCAAACCACACTTGGGTAACCCATTTTACTTGATAATCGGCCAAATCTGTCTTTTCCACTGGAGTCACTCCCATAATTTCCACAATCTTTGGAATCCCTTAGAGACGCTCTTGTGTATCCTCGTCCACTTTCGACCCATGGAATTCCTGAGGTTTCATCCTTGGGAAGTCTCGTACCCTTATCACCGTTGTACCAACATTTGGGTTCGCAAAAGCTACATCCTCTCTATTTACCTGCACTATCATAGATTGAGTAACAATTTGAAATGGGACTCAAAATTTGGCATGAGAGACTTGCTCAGCCAAAGGATCGATCGGAGCTTGAGAAACGTCATGTCCCACATTCTCATTCTTTCTGGTCGGAGCTCTTCTTTGAGGCATTTTCTTAAAATGCATAGAACATGAGACAGAAGGAACTATTATAGAGTTCAACTCTATCACACGACATAGGTGTATGAAAGAAGTGAAGTATTTCCGAAGCATCTAGTAGCCTCTTATTCATAAATGTGACGCGTTTCACACTCATGAAAAAGACTCTGCGAAAATCGGCTTGTCAGATATCTAGGACTCTTTTAAAACTTGTTTCTCTAAATACCAAGTTTGTTGCGATCCAAGCTACCCCTTAAAAGTAACATGTCGAATAGCACCCTGAAAGTCTCTAAACAAGCCACTTAAGATAAGCATAAACTAAGAATGAAGTAAAAATAAATATAAGTCTTCAATCAATATTTTGATACTAAAGAGAGTACAACTCATAAGTGGAAAATACATTATGTTTGACCATAAGCCTATAATATCATAGCGTGTCTACAATAAGACCCTAGCTCACGAAATAAGTCTATATTTTAAAAGACTGAAATAAAAAGCATCATTTGTGGCCATGTCCTCGAATCATGAGGACTCACGAAAAACCTTTAGTTGAATCAATCTACTAGTCTTGAGTGTGTGAAGGAACATCTAATCCTATATTTTCAGACAATATAGAAACACGAGAATAGTATGCGTCAGTACATGAAATGTACAAAGTATGATAGAAATGCATAAACATTGATATAAACATGCTAACTGATTAACGTTTCAATGACACTTCATCCAATGCTAAGTGTCAATGATCGCTAGTCCGTATTTAACCCAACTAAATGAGTTGGGGTCGAATCCCACATAGAGCGGTTCGTGTGTGAGAATCAATTGAGAAATACGAATATGGTCAAATTAGTCATAGGAATAAAAATTATCGAATAAAGACGTCATTCAAATTAGGGGTTGATGATTTAACGTTTCAAGTACCCTTCTTCCAATTCTAAGCGTCAACGATCGTTAGTCAGTATGTAACCCAACTAAATGAGTTGGGGTCGAATCCCACATGGAGTGGTACGTGTTTGAGATTCAATAGTAAAGTGTGAACATGGTCAAATCATTCATAGGAATAAACATTATCGAATAGAAACATAATTCAAATCAAGGGATGACACCAATGTCAAATAAGGGGGGTTTTAGTTTTAAGTATCAACTACAAACAACGGAAATCAATACGAAATAACAATAATGAGACGGGTTCTTGGGATGTGATTCGATTATAGGCTAATATAGACAAATGGGTAATTGCAACTGTTAGGAAATTGTTGTATATTAAGTGAGTAAGCTAATCCATAGAGGGGATAAATTTTCTCTCGAACAATTTACCACAAATCAAGTTGATTTCTCTCAAACAAGAACAAGAAAGCCAAATAAGACCAGTCCACACCTTAGTCCATTCACTCTCTCGAACTGAATGTGCGAGATTGAGTTTAGGATTGACTCTCTCGAGCTGAACCCAGGTCAACCCAATACCCACTGACCATCAAATCAATAAGCTTAGTTTTATAACCTTTCTCTAGAGCAAGCCAAAAACACAACGGTAGAACTGCATTTGCAACTACAATTCTTAAATTAAACCACAATTACTGATTGAACTCAATTCTAAACAATATTTAAACTAACAATTAGCAATACCCATAAACTAAATCAGCACATAATCACATAATCACACCCCAAGAATTAGGGGGTTTATCTAGACATAATAAAAAGATAAAAATCGTTACCAAATTGAGTTTCCACCAACTGGGTAAGATTCATTTCCTCTTTACAATTGTCCAATTCGAAGAATCTCAAAGACCCACTTCCAATTTCTCAAAAGTGAAAAACTTCAATTCTTCAAAGCTAAGGAAAACTAGAGAAAACTTGTCTCAATACTCAGAGTAATAATCACAATTCGATAAAATAAAAATTAGATAAGAAAATTCCCTCATCAATTAAATGTTCAAATATGTATTTATAGTCTCCAAAAATATGTTGCGAAGAGCCACTCGACGCAGTAAGTTGGGCTCGCCGAACCACTCGGCGATTTGCCCTTTGGTGAATTCCATCACCCTTCTGCCTTGGCCTTCAGCGTCCTCAAGATTTGTAACTATAGGCGATCCAACACTGCATAGCAGAACCACTTGTCGATCCACCGACTGCTCCTTTCTCTCACTAACTTAATTCTTTCCTTCAGGGTTTGGCACACTAGAACTTTAGGCGGTCAGGCCGCCATTTAGTGACTTGCCAAGTGGACTTGGCGATCACCAGGCTTGCTTTTCTTCATTCGTTCAGCTTGCTTTGTTCCTTTTGGCAAATTAGTTTCCTTTCTTTGTTCCTCAATCCATATACCTAGAAATCAAGGATTTCACATCAGTTATTGGCGCAAAATAAGCATTTGAGGACACTAAATCTATACAAATATAGCCCTAAATGAGTCCAAATCTCGAACTCATCAACACCCCCAACTTAAACCTTTGCTTGTCCTCAAGTTCAGTAGTTCAAAAAGAATGTCTCAAAAAGTGCTACGCAAGACTCCATCACGAATGCACACAACAAGACTCAACTTACTAATGCAAGGATGAATTGTGCACTCAAAGGATCAAGTTGTGACTCACCATTACCAACGCTTCTCAAGTTCACAATACTTGCTTCAAATGTATGTTAATTCTCAACAAAGGTACTCAAATGCTCTCACACAAAGAATGATTCCATATTCACACACTATTCTTCAAAAATTTATTGCTACGTAATCACATGCAACTCTCACACTCACAAGGATGAACACATGCATGACTTCACCCATAGTTTTGCCCTTATCTTCCAATCAACACTCGCTTCAGCTCACTCAAGATCAAAAAGGTATTTTCAAGGCTTGTAACGGGGATGAGTGCAAGGGTATGGTCATTTGAGCTCAGTGGCTGCTATCCTTATGAAATGTGGTATGAACAACACTCTCTTTCATTTTCTTCAACACTTTCACTCAAGATCAAAATTCACCCCACTATTCACTTCTCATGGAATATCAGATACCTCATTTCTTTCGCAACTTTTACAACTTTATTTCTCAACTTCTATTTCATTCTTTTTCTTTTTCATTCTTCTTTTCTCTTCCTCTCTTTTTTGTATGGATGGGTTCCATCTTTTTCAAAATCATGGATAAAAGGGGACTTCTTCACACTTCTTGATTTACATTCTCTTTTCACCACACCCCCAACTTAGGCTTTTGGCCTAAGTTGGCTATTCAAACAAACAGGTGGGGTACTTGGCCATCATATAGGCCTCAGTCTCTGAAGTAGCACCCTCAACCAATTGGTTCCTCCATAAAACTTTCACAGACGCCACTTCTTTAATTCTCAACTCCCGGACATAATGATCAAAGATTTAAAGCAGAACAACTCTTATTATCACCAAGATTTTACAATGGCATAACCGATGTAGGATCACCAGTACAATTCTTCAACAACAGAACAACGATTGCATCCAAAAAATCCAATGCATTGGCTACCTTGCCAATGTGCCTCAAAACTTAATATGGGCTTATGTAGTGGTGACTAAGCTTATATTTCTTCCTTAATTTGATCACATGTAACACCCGAAAAACTAGTAGGTGAAAGTAGAGCCTTAGGTTAGAGTTTTAGAGTTTGATGTTAGGGTGAGAATAGTAAATAAGTCCCGGTACATAATATATGTATTTTTGGGTTTAAACATCAAGGGACGACCCACCCCAAAGACCAACCAAGGGTCCTTGGGGAGAACCCTAAAAACAGCCAAAAATCTGTCCAAAATAGTGGCCTCCCATGAAGGGCATCCACGAGCCGTGGATGCACCCACAACCTGTGGGAAGGGGTCGTGGGTCAAGGTCCCTTGGTCCAGTGTTTTTTCCAGCCCCATACCTCGACCCACGAATTACCAGTATGGTATATGGGTCTATCCACGCCCCGTAGTTAGGGGTCGTAGATGGGGATTGTGTTGCTGTCTAATTCGGCCAAGTTAAGGGTAGTTAAGTAAATTCCTTCATTAGTTAGTATTAAGTGAGGTCATTTTATATAGTTCTTACTCACTCATATAATTACTTTTAAGTCATTAACCAACCTTCTACATCTCATAAATCCCAAGACCCCAAATCATAACCAACTTTCCCTCAAATATTTCTCTCTCTAAAACTCCATAGATGAAGAAGAAGATCAAGTTAGGTCTTGAAGAATGAAGCTTTTTGACTTGAATTCGTTTGATTTCTTCATCTAAGGTATGGTATTCTTTGATCCATGGATAGTTTTCATCCATGGAGTCCCTCCAAACTCAATTTCAAATTTTCAACTTTACCCAAAAAGCTAGGGTTTTACTCCAAGTCATGAATTTACTTCAAAAACGTTTCTAATGGTTTAATTGCTTTATGTGATGATCAAATTGATGATTTACTACTGTTTTTATGATGAATTAATCAAGAATCCATGAATTTCCCTAATTTCTCAAATTGGATCTTAAAGTGTGGGTATTGATTAATGATTGTAGAATGCTATAGAATTGTGATTGTTATTAATTGATTACTTGAATCATGTTATTATCCATGCCTAATGTAGTAATTCCAGGTGTGTTGATTGAATGATATTCATGATCCTTGGAGGGAAAATTGTGAGTATTTGTATAATCATGATGCTTATGTACATGCTTTGTGAATACTTTGGAAGTAATGTGATTATTACTATAATGTAAATGTGATGATTTAAAAGGATTTCCTCACCTAAATGAATCGGTCGGCCAATGGAATCCCTTTTATGTGTAAATAAAAGTATTTTTAATTGATATACCTTGAATTGGTAGGCTAAGGGCATCCTCTTCTTGTGTAATTAAAAGTGATCTTAATGAACCTTGAATCGGTAGGCCAATAGCATCCCTTTCATAAATGACTACTGTAGTATTCTAAAGTTTTGTCTTGAATCGGTAGACCAATGGAATCCCTTTCATGATGAGGCAATGAACTATTGTAATGATGAACCTTGAATCGATAGACAAATGGTATCCCTTTCATGAGGATATAATGAGATATTCTAATGATGTACCTTGAATCGGTAGGCATATGGCATACCTTTCATGCGTGTAATGATGTACCTTGAATCGGTAGTCTTATGGAATCCCTTTCATGTGTGTAATAATGTACCTTGAGTCGATAGGCCAATGGCATCCCTTTCATGTGTAATAATGTTAAAAGAGAATGAACTACTCCATGGGAATTTAATGCTTAACCTCGAGTGGATATTGTGAGGTGGAAGCACTTCCCATGTTAGGTCGGGTTTCTAGTAATAACCTCCTCATCCCATAATTATGTGCCCACATAGGTTATTAGCTAGTAAATCCACCTAAGCTAAAATATTACCGGTTCTACATTAGGAAAGTAGACCACCCCTTTTTGGTGTGGGATAGACATTAGATTCCATGATTTGCTCACATGGTCTATGTCAGTTAGGGATTATTCCTATCATGAAAAAATGTGAATTATGTACTATGGTTAATCAATAAGTTCTTTGAAGTGTGGGTGGGGGTATGAGACTTCATCCATGCATTGCACAAGTAGGCTTTGAGAGTGGTCATGGTGTGTTCTCAAAGGTTATAATGTCTTAAGAAATAAATATGCTTATAATGATGCTATTGAGAATGTTAACATGAAGGATAAATGTAATGATGAATGCTTATCTTGGATTGTTGCTATGAGTTACTTTCCTTGACATGACTTATTAAAGGTGAATGTTCCTTGTTTATGACTATTAACTAAAGATGAGAATTAAGAATGGTAAGTATGATGATGGAGGCCTAAAATTTGTACTTAGTGTAAATGGGGATTGTGGGATCTTTATCTATACATTGCACAAGCATAACTTAGGGTTACTCACGAAATGGTTCTATTATGTTATGATGATTTATATGATTAATATGCTTTAGACTTATGTTTTTACACTAAAGTTCATGATGCTTCTCAAACATGCCTTATAGCATGGTAAATGTCCTTTTTATCATGATTTCAAAGATTTTTATGCATGGCTATCATACTTAGTGCTTTTTTGTACTAATCCATATTTTCTACATTTTTCACAAAGTGTAGGTTCCGGTTCTTAAAGTGATTCTCTATTGGTCAAGCTTGGATCTACTATTCTCCTAGGTTGTGGTGAGTCCTCAAGATTTGAGGACGTATGAGTCATTAGTAGTTCCATTCTAGTACTTTCATGTTTCAGATTACGTTGAAGGGTTGTGACCCTATTGTTGAATCAAAGATTGTATTAGATTGCTAGTTGAGACAAGTTAGACTTCTGTTTGCTTTTATAAAAGACTTCGATTGTACGGATAAAAGTTTTTTAAATTTTGCACCATTTTCTATTATCTTATGTTATGATATTCTATGAGGCTTTTCGGAGTCTTGTATGTCGTGTCACATCTAGGGGGTACTCATGGGTCGTGACAAACATAGTATTAGAACATAAGATTTTGGGATGGATTTGGGATGATGTCTTATAAGCCACGTCTAGTAGAGTCTTGTTCATACTGTGAAGTGTTCCACTTTTATGAATAAGAGGCTATAAGATGTTAGGATACTACACTTCTTTCATTATTCTTAAGTCGTGCCATGAAGTTTAACTTTATAAATTACATCTCCTAATTCGTCTTTTGTGTCTTCAAGATATGAATACACAAAGAGCTAATGCAAGGAGAATAGAGGATAATACGTCAATGAAGAAGCTCCTCAAGAGAATCAAGCTCCTTAAGCTATTCAAGCTCCGATTAACCCTCTGACTATGTTAGATGTGGAAGTTAGGTCGGCTCTTATAACGTTGGCCCAAGCCGTTACAACTCAAGACCAAGTATGACGGTCCAAGCCAATTGAGATGTTGAGACTCATGTGAACCCTAATGTGAACTCTACGGCTTCTAGATTGAGGAATTTTTTTAGGATGAACCCTCCCAAGTTTCTTGGTTCCAAAGTGAGAGAGGATCCTCAAGAATTTGTGGATAAGGTTTACAAGATACTTAATGCCATGGGGGTGACTTCGGTAGAAAAAATGGAACTAGTCGCTTATCGATTGAAGGATGTTGCTCAAGTTTGGTATACTCAATGGAAGAGGATTAGGCCGGTAGAAGCGGGTCCCATAGAATGAGAGGTGTTTAAGAAAGCATTTATTGATATGTTCTTTCCTCGGAAGTTGAGGGAAGGTAAGGTAGTAGAAATTATAAACCTTAGGTAAGGCTGCATGAGTCTTCAAGAGTATGCTTTGAAGTTTACCCAACTATCCAAGTATGCTCCATCTATGGTGGCGGATCCGAGGGATGAGATAAGTAGATTTGTGACGGGTGTGTCTGACTTAGTTGGAGAAGAATATCGTACGCCAATGCTCCATGATAACATTAATATCTCTAGGCTTATGGTGTATGCACAACAAATTAAGGAGTCCAAACTCAAGAGAAAGAATAGAGAGATGAAGAGAGCTAGGTTTGATGAATAAGGTCAACCAAGGCTCAAAAAGAGATCCTCCAACCAAGATTCTCCCAACACTCCTAGGTTTAACCAAGAGAAAGGTAGTGGGTCTCCATTTCCTAAGCCTACTTGCACCAAATTAAGCACAATGGGAAGTGCCTAGCTGGTACAGATGGTTTCTATGGCTGAGGAAAGAGTGAGCATCAAGTGAAAAATTGCCCTACACTTGTGGCAAAAGGAAGAGAGGCCAAGCAAGATTCTCTTAGGGGAACGGTTCCCATTCCTCCAAATTATGGTCGCTTCTATTAACTCTGGTCTAGAGAGGACAAATTAGCCCTTCCAGATGAAGGCATCGGTATGTTGATAATTCCTTATAGATGTAAATGTTTTATTAAGGTCCCTATGCTATTTGTTAGTCTTTTATGTTAACCTTAGTAGGGGCTTACTCTCAAGGGGGAGATGGT
This sequence comes from Solanum gracilifrons, assembly GCA_029582605.1. Classification (NCBI taxonomy): domain Eukaryota; kingdom Viridiplantae; phylum Streptophyta; class Magnoliopsida; order Solanales; family Solanaceae; genus Solanum; species Solanum gracilifrons. Next base: position 11,388 of record JAJOOH010003128.1, read on the forward strand.
ATGCTTAGAAGGCAAGTTTGTTGAGAATTTTGATATCTTTATCTCTTTCTTCTATTCCTATTCTAGCTTGAGACAAAGAGTTCCTTGTGACTTGTTTCATGATTTAGAGTAATATGTGATTTATGTGTTTCCATGATCTCCTTATGTTATGCATGTTCTTGATGGAATTCATATTTAGAAAGAAAATGAGTTTTTATGATTTATATGTTCCTCATGTTGATATGCATTTAGTATGAGTTGCCTATATGCTTGATGAGATGAATTGTTGAATACACTTTAATGTGCTTTTGAGAGTAATTGCATAATTTGCTTGATGATACTCGAGAATGCTTTGAGTTGGAGAAGGTAGTTCATCCTATGAATATTGAAATGATGAAGTTTTTATGCATAATGGGTTGTTATATGTAGTTCCTTCTTCCTTGTGTTGCATTGAGTATGTTGAAATGGACTTAATGTTTCCTTCTTTGAAATGTGCATTATTTGATGTTCCATGCATGATGGGCTACTAGTCTTGAGTTTTTGATTCCATGAGGTGTCTAGATTGTCATTCGACGATGAATGTTCCCAAGGGGGAGGACCCTAAACCCAGCCCAAAAGTTGTCCAAAATAGTGGCATCCCATGAAGGGCATCCACGAGCCGTTGATTGAACCACGCACCATGGGAAGGAGTCGTGGATCAAGGCCCCTTGGTCCCCTGCTTTTTCCAGCCCCATCCCTCGACCCAAGAATGACTAGAATAGTCTGTGGGTCTATCAACGCCCCATAGGTGGGGGTCGTGGATGGGCCTGTGTTGTTGTCCAATTCGGCCAAGTCAAAGGTAGTTCAGTAAATTCCTTAGTTAGTTAGTATTAAGTGAGGTCGTTTTGTATAGTTATTATTCACCTACATAATTATTGTTAAGTCATTAACTAACCTTCTACACTTCATAAATCCCAAGACCCCAAATCATAGCCCACTTTCCCCCAAATATTTCTTTCTCTAAAACTCCATAGAAGAAGAAAAAGAAGATCAAGTTAGGGATTGAAGATGGAAGATTTTTTACTCGAATTTGTTGGATTTCTTCACCTATGGTATGGTAGTCTTTGATCCATGGAGAGTTTTCATCCATGGAGTCCCTACAAACTCAATTTCAAACTTTCAACTTTACCCAAAAAGCTAGGGTTTTACTCGAAGTCACGAATTCACTTCAAAAACATTTCTAATGGTTTAATTTCTTTATGCTATGATCAAACTGATGATTTTCTACTGGTTTTCTGATGAATTCCTCAAGAATCCATAAATTTCCCTAATTTCTCAAACTGGATCTTAAAGTGTGGGTATTGATTGATGATTGTAGAATGCTATAAAATTGTTATTGTTATTAATTGATTACTTGAGTCATGTTATTATCCATGCCTAATGTAGTAATTCTAGGTGTGTTGATTCAATGAGATCCATGATCCTTGGAGTGCAAATTGCGAGTATAATCTTGATGCTTATGCACATGCTTTGTGAATACTTTGGAAGTAATGTGATGATGACTATAATATAAATCTGATGATGTAAAAGGTTGTCCTCACCTAAATGAATCAATAGGCCAATCGCATCCCTTTCATGTTTGAATAAAAGTAATCTTGATTGATATACCTTGAATTGGTAGGCTAAGGGAATCCTCTTCTTATTTAATTAAAAGTGATCTTAATGAACCTTGTATCGGTAGGCCAATGGCATAAATTTTATAAATGACTAATGAAGTATTCTAAGGCTTTGTCTTGAATCGGTAGACCTATGGTATCCCTTTCATGATGAGTAAATGAACTATTGTAATGATGAACCTTGAATCGGTAGACCAATGGTATCCCTTTTATGAGGATTCAATGAGCTATTCTAATGATGTACCTTGAATCTGGCATCCCTTTCATGTGTGTAATGATTTACCTTGAATCTGACATCCCTTTCATGTGTGTAATGATTACCTTGAATCAGTAGGCTTATGGCATCCCTTTCACGTGTGTAATAATGTACCTTGAGTCGGTAGGCCAATGGCATCCCTCTCATATGTAATAATGTTAAAAGAGAATGAACTACTCCATGGGAATTTAATGCTTAGCATTGAGTGCATATCGTGAGGTGGAATCTCTCCCCATGTTAGACCGAGTTTCTAGTAACAACCTCCTTATCCAATAACTATGTGCCCACATAGGTTAGTAGCTAGCGGATCCAAAAAAGCTAAAATATTACCGGTTCTACCTTAGGCAAGTTGACCACCCCTTTTCGGTGTGGGATAGACACCGGATCCCATGATTTTCTCACATGGTCTATGTCGATTAGGGCTTATTCCCATCATGAACAAATGTGAGTTATGTACTATGGTTACTCAAGAAGTTTTATGAAGTGTGGGTGGGGGTATGGGACTTCATCCATGCATTTCACAAGTAGGCTTTGAGAGTGATCATGGTGTGTTATCAAAGGTTATAATGTCTTATTTAATGAATATGCTTAAGATGATGCTATTGAGAATATTGACATGAAGGCTAAATGTAATGATGAATGCTTAACTTGGATTGTTGCTATGAGTTGCTTTCAATGATATGACTTATTAAATGTGAATGTTCCTTGTCTATGAGTATTAACTAAAGATAACAATGAAGAATGGTAAGTATGATGATGGTGACCTAAAAGTTGTACTTAGTGTAGATGGGGATTGTGGGATCTTTATCTATACATTGCACAAGTATAACTTAGGGTTACTTACGAAATGGTTTTATTGTGTTCTGATGATTTATATGAGGATTATGCTTGAGACTTATGTTTTTACAGTAAAGTTCATGATGTTTCTCAAACTTGGCTTATAGCGTGGTCTCAACTAAAATGTCCTTTTTAGCATGATTTTTAAAAAAAATTATGCATGGCTATCATACTTAGTGAATTTTTGTACTAATCCATATTTTCTATAGTTTTCAGTGTAGGTTCCGGTTCTTAAGGTGATTCTCTATTGGTCAAGCTTGGATTTACTATTGTCGTAGCTTTTGGTGAGTCCTCAAGATTCGAGGACATATGAGTTATAAGTAGTTTCTTTCTAGTACTTTCATGTTTCGGATTATGTTGAAGGGTTGTGACCCTATTGTTGATTCAAATATTGTATTAGATGGCTAATTAAGACAAGTTAAACTTATGCTTGCTTTTATAAAAGACTTTGATTGTATGGATAAAAAAATTTAAATTCTGCACCATTTTCTATTATCTTATGTTATGATATGCTATAAGGCTTGTATGAGGCTTTTCAAAGTCTTGTACACCGTGTCACATATAGGGGGTACTCCTAGGTCATGACATCACACCCTTCATAGGTTACATTTTTAAGTAAATCCAAACATCAACATCAAATTCAAGCTCTCTTCTTCTAATATTCACATATGACTTTTGTTGACTTTGAGCCGTTTTAAAACTTTATTTAATGAGTCAAACCTTCTAATAGACTCACGCACAACCTTGAGTCCTATCAAAGTGATCTCACAACTTCAAACGAAGCAATAAGAGACCTAACGTTCTACTATAGAGAGCCTCAAAAGGAACCATATGAACACTCAAGTTATAACTATTATTATAAGCAAACTCGACCAAAGACAAATGACCATCCTACGCTTGAAGTTAATCACACAAGCTCTCAACATATCTTCCGAAGTCTGAATAGTATGCTCGCCTTGCAAATCGACGTCAGGATGAAATTTGGTACTAAGCTTGGCTCGAGTACCACGTCCTTTTTGGATAGACCTTTAAAATTGTAAAGTAAACTTTGTACCTCGGTAGGATATAATCGATATGTCACAACCCAATTCCTAGAGTCATGATGACATCTACTATAACTCACCAGTAGGTAAGCCAACCCAAAACCCAGAACGATAAGTAATGAATAAAGGGTAGAAAATAAGTGAGAACAATACATTAAATAACAAAACAAGACATAACCGGAAGCAAACCAAATCTATACATAGGACGATCCCTCCTAGAACTTGGAAGTCATGAGCACAAAGCTATGTTAATAAAAGAGTACAAGCCCCAAAATTAGACCAAAACAAAGATGTCTCAAAATACAAAAGACTAGTTATACAATATACAGATGGAGACAAGCAAGTAAAGGAAGCCAAGTGCTCACCTTCACCTCCGATCCAAAAACACATGCCCGCAACGTATCCTCCAAAACATGAATAGTACACCCTAACTAATTGTCAGTTTGTGGGTGGGAAGTTGTTCTAAGATCAACGTGAGTGTCGAACTCCCCCCCTTGGTTGGCTAGGAAGTTCACTTCCTTGTTGTACAACGCTTTAAACTTGGCCTCATCAGGGTTTACACACCCAACACCCACAGCATTTACACTTCTAGGACCAGCTCCCATGACATTCTTGGCTAAAATGTCAAGTAGGGTCATCATCTTTGCCATGCTTTAGTCCCTCTCTTGGTCTTTCTCAAGCTGCTCCTTTGTCAATTTAGAAGTGAGAGGGGAGACCTGATCTTCACGGGTGTACCATGCCCGATTAATTTTGGTCATGCCATCCAATAGCTGGGCTGCGATAATGTAAGGTTATTGCATTAAACCTCCCGGAGAAAGTTCATCAGCTACTCCCTTATTCACCGAATCAAGGCTTCGGTAAAAGTATTACAATAAATATTGTTGAGCAAACCATGAGTTGGGCATTACAGCACCAACGTCTTAAATCGTAGTCAAGTCTCATGGATTGGCTCACTCTCCAAACGCTTGAAGCTTTGGATGTTGTCCCTAAGTGTCAATATCTTCAAAGGAGGGAAAAATCGCACTTGGAATGCGGTGACAAGCTCTTCCCACGAAGTGATTGAGTCTCTTGGCAATTCAGCCAACCACATACATGCTTCTCCCATTAAAGAAAATGGGAATAACCTCAACCGGACTGTCATGACCCAGGGGTACCCCCTAGACGTAACACAACGTACTCGACCTCGAAAGGGGTCTAATACATGCCCTTTGCGTCATCATAACATACGATCATAGAAAAGTAGGGGAAAATTAAAACATTCAATCGAAAACATTTCATAAAAGCGGAAGTTTTTACTAAGTCTATGTCTCAAAACCATCTAAGAAAAACATGAATAAAAGTCTTGGGACGCAGCCCATATAAAGTCTAAAACATAGGAAATGACATAAAAGGAACATAGTGGGTTTGTCCTCGAAACTATGAGGACTCACCAATTCTTCAAGTCGTCGAACGCCTTAGAAACCTAGCCTCCAAACCAACTCAATCTCCAAAACCCCACATTGATTAGAATGAAGGCAATATGCGTTAGTACAAAATGTACCAAGTATGAAAGCTAGCATACCAACATTAAACATAATCATAAGAGATAATAACATATTCATAAAATAACTCCAATGAAGTATCATAACCTCACAAGTAAACATAAGACATTCATAATTTCATACTTCAACCATTATTCTTTCATATTCAAGTGAGCTACTTCACAAGCTACCTACAAGCATACTTGTGCAAGGCAAAGATAGCATCCCATAATACTACCTAAGCTAAGTACCTCTCTTTGGTCATTCTTGGTCATAGTCCACCTTCATAGTCAAGACCTAGGTTTTCATGTCATAAGAGCACTACACTCCTAAGTAACCTCAAGGCACACTTCTGCAATGTATGTGGGGTATCCCATAATACCACACACACTAAGAATATCTTGAAGTCACCCTATTCATATTTACCATCACTAAGTGTCACTATAGACCTACTTCGTATTGACAAGGAACTATCAACTTAAGTCAAGCATATTATGGAAGGCAACTAAAGCAACAATCCAAGCTAGCCATACATTACATAAGCGAATAATTCATAAGTAGCTTCAAGTCATACTTGTGCCATGTATGAGTGGCATCCCATACTACCACTCACACTAAGTACAAATTTAGGCTAGCTTAGTCAATGCTCACTATCTATCATTCTAGACTATCAAAGAATAGCACATACTAGGCTAGACTTAGCTACCATGTAAAACACCTTACCATGAAATCCAAGCTATCCTAGGAAGGCTACAAGTATACTAACCTAGCCACCATGCAACATATAATAGGATGCAAGCTACCCTTAGGGGAGTATGAAACCTCAACCCTAAACTATCCTTAGGAGAGTATGATGTCTCAATCCTAAGCAACCATGAAATGGTCTTGGCCTAACCAATTCAAGCTACCATGAAATGCATTCTAACGATGCTAGTTCAAGCTACCCATAGGAGAGTATATATCCTCGATCCTAGGCTACAATATCTATACTAATTCAAGCAACATGAAAAGCATCCTACCAATGCTAGTTCAAGCTAACCTTAAAAGAGCTTAATTCTTCCAATCCCAACCTACTATGAGATCTACCATCCCAAGCTACCAAGATTCAACTATCCATGAAGGAATCATAAGACTCAACCTCAAGCTATTCTATTCTAACAAGCATGATTCAGTTTAGGTAATTAGCATTTCACTCTAGCATCATTTTATGTGAGAAGACAATTCATATTCTACATGTATGCAAGATATCTCATCATATTAGACTTACTCTATAAGCCCTAGTGATCAACATTAAGACTTCAAGCCCTACTTTTAAGCTTTATTCCACAATCATCATACTAGTCTAGATCACAAGACGCATTAGCCCTAAGCCTCAGTCATAGGAAATTCTAAGCATAATTCATCATCGAGTCCCAATTCTAATCATTCAATTCATATACTATCATAAATGCATAAGTCTATTTCAATTCATGACTTCATATTCCCATTCTAGAAAATCTATCAAGAACCATCAATTTCTCATCAAATGATCTAAACCCACATAATTAGAAAAGTAGAGTTAGACAAGGAATTCACATAAATTCTTCATATTATCATGAATCAACACTACAATAATCATATATGAGTAGTATCCAACACTTTGGAATCATACCCACCTAAAACCCATACATTGAAAGTAACCCTAGCTTAGATTGGGGTTCTTCTTCACAAATCTTGGGGGTTTCTAGGGGACTCTATGGGTGGAAGAACCCGTAGATGAATAGATAAATATACCTTTAATCAAAGCCCTAATGAAATCTCTCAACAATGGACTTTGTTCTTGACCCAAGCTTCAAGCTCTATCTCCTTATTCAATGGAGGTTCTTCTTAGAGAGAGAAATATTCTATGGAGAGGATGAAGGTGGGTTGTCTTTTGATTCTAGGTTGAATGACTTAAATGAGGTAAAATTAGGTCTAATAAGCTTATATAGTTGTTAGAAAAGGAATAGAATAATGTAGGGTCAACTTTGGTAAAGAACTAAGGACCTAAAACATTTTAACTTAAAAATTACAAACCTTCCCGTCCTTGCTCACCCTTTGCACCCTCATGGCTCGCCAAGGGCACTAGGAGACTTGCCAAGTGGACCCTTGGCTCGCCCATTTTTCCAGCAAGGTCCATAATGGGGAAGTTTGACTAGGCGATCTATCCTACGATCTGATGCTTATCATGACCAACGACACTATCCCACGATATGAGTGTCTACGATCATCAATAATATAGTAACCCAACCAATGGTTGAGGTCGTGTCCCAAGGGAGTGGTTTTGATAATTAATAACCAATTAGAATTTCATTCAAATTAGTCGTTGTTGAAGACGTTTGCGATAAAAGACATAGTAAATAGAAAGGGGTGACACGAAAGTGTCAAATATCAAATGGGGGTTTTGGAACAAGTGATAAAATAGAAAAATAAATAAGAAAATCAAGTATGGGGAAAGGTTCTTGGGATGTGACCGCAGTACAAGTTGAGACAAATTGCTGGGTACATGCTTTCAATAGGAAATTTTCTAGATAATAGTGACTAGGCTAAGCTTTAAATGGAAATAAGTTCCCTCTCGGGCAACTTACCCCATTTCAGATACGTTCCTCTCGGACACCCATTTGCCGCATGAAGACCAGCCTATGCCTTACCCCACTCACTTTCTCGAACTGAGTGTTAGGATATGGGACAAGGGCTCACCCTCTCGAGATGAACCTCATGTCGACCCACTCCTTAGGCCATCAGTCTAGTGGTTTTGGTTTCGCCACCTCCCTCTCGGGCAAGTCGAAAACACATGGGTGGCTTTGTATTGGCAACTACAAACCCTTTAGATTAAACCACAACCACTAGGTGATATCACCATTAACATACATCTAACCTATCAACAAGCAAGACCCAACAAGAATATCAACCCATATTTGCTAAATCACATCCCAAGAATAGGGGTTTTTAGCCACACATCAAGAAATAAGAAATTATACCTAATATGATAATGAAATCAACTGGGTATAAGAAATTAAACCTTGAATTACGCAAAGCAAAGTGAATAGAGAAGACCCACTTTCAACTTGGGGAATAAGAACTCATTTCTTCAAGTCTCCACAAAACCCTCTCCAAACTTGAGAGAAAAATACAGAAAAATACTATAGACTAATAATAATTTTTACTCTAAACTGTTCCACACTTAGGACTACAATTCTAACTAGTATTTATAGATTTCACAGATTGTGCTGCGGAGGATTGTTCAGCAACATTTGTCGAGATCGCCGATGAACTCGGCGATCCACCTTTTGGTCAACTCATCGCCTTTAGCATCCTCGCATTCTAGATCATTGGGTGGTACAGTACTGCTTCGCGGAACTAATCGGTGACTCACCGACTGCTTCTTTCCTCGCCTTTTGATCCACTTCCTTCAAGGCTTCGCGTAGTGGAACGAAGGGCAGTTCATGTCGTTTTGGCGACTCGCCAAGTTGAACTCAGCGATCTGCAGAATTCCATTTGTTGTTATTTTCAGCCCTATTTGCTCCGTTTTGCGCCTAAGTGTCCATGCTTCCACTAAAACTTTAAATACCTGAAACTTCAGCATTTTAATTAGGTATTGAGATAAAACAAGCATTCAAGGACTCTATGTCTATTAAAATAAAGCCCTAAATGAGTCCAATTTGTGGACTCATCAACACCCCCAACTTAAACTTTTTCTTGTCCTCAAGCAAACTCAAGCTCAGCAGTTCAAGTAGGGTGCCTGAAACGGTGCTACACAAGACTAAATCATGAATGCACACAACAAGGCTCAATTTACTTATGCAGGGATCACTTGTGTACTCAAAGATTCAAATTGTGACACACCATTACCAAAGATTCTCATGCTTGCAATACTTTCTACATGTGCAAGTTCAAGCTCAACAAAAGTATCTAAATGCCCTTACGTAAATAATGATTCCATATTCACACACAGATATGAGTCAATGTAATATCAGGAATAAGATACAACGCTCACACTCAAAAAAAGGAACACAATGCATGTTTTCACCCATAGGTTTGCCCTTATTTTCCAATTAACTTTCGATTCGGCTTACTCAAGATCACAAAGGTCTTTCTAAGGCTTGTAATGGGGCTGAGTGCAAAGGTACGGTCATTTAGGCTCAATGACTTTCATCCTCGTGAGATGTGATGTTCTCAAGGCATTCTCTTCCTTTCCTTTCTCAATTCTGCTTCTAGTGCTCATAAGTCATCCTATTATTCGTTCTCCATGTATTGCTTGGAATCCCTGTTTCTTTTGCACTTTTATTCCACGACTTTCTTTTTCTTTCTTTACTCTTCTCTTTCTTTTTCTCTTTTTTTTTATATGGAGGGTTTCCATTTTGTTTTGCAATACAATAGGTTCAGGAGACTTTCTTGCACTTCTTGACTATTCCTTTTCCTTTTCACCACACCCACAACTAAGACTTTTGGCCTAAGTTGGCTATTCACTAAACACATCTCAAGAGGATTATAGGTAGTGGATGATATAAAATCTAAGTTTCATCAAGTTAGTTCCAAAGGAGGATAGGCTCAAGGGGTGTTCAAGAGAGTTTCACACGCTCACGGGTAGGCCACAAAAAGACGTATTTGTCAAATTGGCTCACACTCTTTAAAATTGCCTAAGATCATCTCAAGAGTAAACCTTTCTAAATCAATCAGACTAACAGGGAAAATTCTAGGTTTATTCATGCAAGGTTTGAAGTAAGCTAATCACGCAAGGCATCGATACTTCAGTAAGATAAGACTAGACACGTTCGCTAGCGTGCAACGGTCCTCACAAGAAAATCAATTCAATAAATGGCTAGTCATAATAAGATACAAAGAGTGCACATATTGTCTATGTAACTTCATTTGGCCTCGTCATAGCCATTCATTCATGTTTGCTCAACTGAGAGCACTATTCAAGTCATCGGTATTGATCGCAACCGAGACTTAAAATTTTTTGCAAAAGAACAGCCACTTTTAACAAAAGAGGTGGCAAAAATGTTTTCGAAAGATCAAAATTGTTTTTGCAATTAAAACAGCAGGAGCCATGAGCTCAAACATCCACAGAAAAGCTGTAATTTAAAATAATAATTAAAAACAGACAACCCAAATATATACAGAACAAAACATGACTGTAAACACAAAAGGTGTGGGCCTCACCCCACCGCAAATAAAAAGTGTTTGTCCTCAAATGCAAGAAATAAGTATCCAAAATGGCATATAAAGAAAAACAGAGAGGGAGGTAAAGAGGGAATCTTCGTTAAGAAGTCGCTCCATCTGTCTGGGCCTGAATATGGGCATTGGTGCCCGGTATATCGATCGGGTCGCGTGGCTCAGTCTAAGGAGTAGCCTCAGACATACTAGCAATGCCAGATCCACTGGGAGCTGCTATGGGCAGCTCAGCTGGCACTGTTTGAGTTGCCGACTGCACCACCATTTCTACGAGATTTGGCAAATCTCTGAATATGATGTCCTCTTGGCTCTCGCTTAGCACCTTATCGTGCACTGCTACCTGCTGTTCGTCGGTCTCTATCTCTGACTCTGCGTTCCCTGCATCATCCTTCTACACGTCTCCAATAGTGGTTGGGGGAATCCCATAGGTCTGAGGGATATCTGTGTCATCTGTTCCCCGCATCATTGCTGTGAAGTCGGTGGCTTTCAGATAGGCTACATCCTTTTTCATCTCAGTTATTTCAACTTTTAGGGATGAAACCTCGGGTTTCTCCCCTTGTCTGCTCTCACAAGCAGTGACTCTGGCAGTCAGTTCATCAACAGTGTTTCTAATAGGGGTTAGTGCAGTCAAGATGGCATTGTCAATCATCTCTAGGACGGATCTCTCTAATCGTGTCGCCCTAACATCCGCCAAGTAGGCTAGCCGTCCCATTTTCAAGATCATGGCCTGAGTGATCCTGGGAGGTTGGGCTGATGATGAAACACCTGGGGCCTGTAAGGAGGAGGAGGGAGGATCGGGTATACCTGATGGCTCAGAGGCCGGAGTATGTGAAGGTGTGTCTGCTGGTAATGCATCAACATCGACCTCTAGAGATGTATGTATTGGGGGTACCCTCCTCTTGTAAATCTCCTCTTTTGGGAACTCGGCTTCTATATGCCGGATGTTGGTGGAGGAAGATAGGGTAACCTCAACATCCCTCGTAGTGTCACATGGTACTTCAGCTCACCGGCATAGATCAGCGATCAGTGCAGGAAACGGCAGAGACGTCTGTGTCTGTTTGGCCCTCATAGCCATCTCCTATGAAACCAGCAATCTCAGGTCAATCTGCCTCCTGGATATGATAGATCTAAGGCAAGACGCCTTCGGATGACGTAGAATGGACTAGTTCTAGGAAGGCATGATAGTGTTGTTGATGAACCCAAACCAATACCGAGAGGCGGTGTTCATATCCCTCTTCTCAATAGGGACTCCCGCGTTCATCCACATCGGGGTAGTGTCAGAGATCATCGGAGCTAACCAACCCTTCAAATCATCGAGCGATGGGGCAATAGGCAAACTATGGTAGGGAAGTACCGAGTTCACTGGTCGTCCCAATACAGCATTTATGTGTTCGTTGTGACACTCTACTTCCTTGCCTCTAACCATAACCAATTTCACTTGTCGAAAATCATTGACCTTCTTTCTGCTTACGAAACCAACTCCCCATAGGCTAAGTAGAATTCCTGGACCCAGGAAGGTATGTCAGTACCTCGTGGCCTCGTGAATTGCTCAAACTCATGATACCTGAGCGTGTCAAGCACCTCAGCATGCTTACCTTCCAAGCCTTCCACTGATAGCAATTTTTCTTCGAGAATGGTACGTAAATCATCTCCTTTCAATCTTTTCAGCAATCTCGGTGGACGTGGAACTACAGGAAGTGCATGAGCCACTGGAGGTGGTGTTGGGGTTGGCACTGGTGCAGTAGTAGGTAAAGTGGTAGCTGATGGGTGTTGGTGGCTATGGACTGAGACCTGGCATGGAGCGCTTTCCTTCGGTCAATCAGAGGCAATTCATCCTCTGGTTCAACAAAATCTGGCTCCACAGCTACTCGTTTCCTTGCTATATGTTTTTTCCTTTTTCCTTTATCTCCCGGTGGGAGATCTTGCTTTCTTTTCTGTAAAGGACGTGATCCTTCTTCATTTATTGTAATGCCCTTCATTGTTTTTTAAGGGGGATCGTTTAGGTTTGTGCTTACCATTTCTGCAAAAAAAGTCAAGAAGAAACTCAAATGCAAGTATAGAAAATTTATTGCAGAAAAGCTCGCTGATCTGATTGGCGAGTCACCGAATCTCTTTGGAGAGCCAAAACGAGCTCGTCGAAGGAATTTGCTTAACAATGAGGAGAAAATAGCGATAGGTAGGATCATTCGGCGAATCCCTGACTACTTTCGGCGAACAGGATATGTTCGCCAAAAGTGACAGTGCAACAGGGTTCCATGGATGTAGATAAAAGGAGATTGTAATATCTTTGGTGAGTCGCCGAGCATTTTCGGCGCCCTCAGACTTCTCGCCAATAGTAACAGAATCAAACTCCAATCGAGGCGCCAAATCATCGGTGGGGTGGGGACATTAGGTGAACCGCCGAGTCATTCAGCGAGCTCAACTTAACTCGCCAATTGACCCAACGTGCCTATTTTTGACCCACTTTCTCGAATTCAATCCCCCAATCCCAGAAAATCAAATCAAAGCATGCACTCATGGAATTCAAACAAGACCCGCACTACCCATCACTCTCGAGATACTCAGACTTCCGCCAATCAGCCTAACAACTAACATGCAATATCCCTATCGATATCAATTAATTCAAAGAGCAAACACTAAGGCATTCAATCATTTAAGCATTTTAGGCAAAGTTTACGAATTGAAAACAGCATTATAGCAACCTATTTCTATCAGAGAGGCCCAGCACACATCATCCTAATACTATAACTGCAAATGAGTGCAAAATTTTCAAAAATAAAATTGGGGTTTTAGAGACTAACCTTGTATGCCGATCAAATAGCTTTTTGTAATGCTAGGCAGAAAAGAAATCCTAGTTTTGACCACCAATTAACAATTATAATACTAATTGAAGACACTAATTTTGAAAATACTAATATAGGGTGAATTTGTGAAGCATAAAAGCGAGGGAAAGTGAATGGTTTGAAAGTTTTGATGTCACGACTCGGGAGCACCCCCCCCTAGTCGTAACCGGCGTATTCGACCTCGAAGAGATCAAATACAAGCCTCATGGATCATTCATTGCATACGATACTAAAAAAAAAAGGAGAAGAATTTAAAACTTTCTTCACACACGAAGATACTTTCAATAAATAGCGAGCGGAAGACTTTCTAGACTTTATACAATATGTCTCAAAACCATCTAATACTTGAATACAACATTGGGACTAAGCCCACTCAAAACTATAACAAAACTACAAGACATAAAGAAACATGTTGGTTATTGTCCTCGAATCTATGAGGACTCACCAAGTCTTCATCTTCAAACACCTTAGAAACCTATCCA